>JAMPIV010022362.1:0-217477 GCA_024509875.1 Oreohelix idahoensis
TGAGTAGGTTTGTGGGAGAAGGGGGGGGGGGGAAGATGGAGTGAGGGGTGGTGGGGGGGTGGGACACAGAGGTGGGATGGCGGAGCGGGCGTGTGGGTTATCGGCGTTGGCACGGGTATTTTGGAGAGAGTGGGACAGGATGGAGGTATGGGGCGGAGGTGGCGTCGCGACGAGAGAGGCGGGGGTTGACGGACAGTGGAGTTTGGGGGGGGAGAGTTATAATGACGATTTGGCTAGAGGGAACGGTGGGTGTGTGGAGGGGGTAGGGGAGTTGGGGGTTTTTGAGGGATTTTTATGGGTGGGGTTGGTTTATTAAGCGGGGGAGGTGGATGTAGGTGGGGGGGGGGGGTGGGGGGGGGGGGGGGGGGGTGTGGTTGGAGTGGGGGTTGGGTTGGGGGTTGAGATATGAGAGGGATTGGTGGAAATGGTTGGCAAGGGGTTTAGTTTGGTGGATCTAGGTAGGTGTTAGGGGGTATGTTGTAATTGTTTGGGGATAAGGTAAGGTTAGGGTGTGTTGGTTTGATTGTGGGTTGGTGGTGTTTTATTGGTGGTGTAATGTGGTTATGTAGTTTAGGTGTCGGTGGGTTTGTGTGGGGAGATGTTGGATCTTAATGGGTTGTGGTATGGGTATTTTGTTGGGGTGGTGGGATGATGGGGGGTGAGGTGAATGGTGGAGTGGGTGGTGTTGTGGGGGGGAGGATGTTTTAGGTTATTGGTGTATTGTGGGAAGGGGGAGGATTTGTGAGATGGGGATATTGTGGTTTAGGGTTGTTGTTAGATGGTAATTTTGAGGGAATGGGAATTGGTATTGTTATATATAGAAATGGGTACACTTTGGAGGTGGAATAGGGGAGTTGTTGATGTGTTTTTTGATACAGGTTTGTAAGGTGATGTTTAGTGCCGTGGTAACTTTAAGAATTGGGTTAGTTATTTTGTAGGATGGTGTGGTGTTAGGGAGTGATGGGTAGAAAGTTTTATGTGATGGGGTTTTAGTGTGGAGAATCTGGAAATTTTTTTGTTGAGGGTTTTGTATGGGTGTTGGGGGGGGTTTAGAGAAATGTAAAATTTATGGGGTGGGGCGGTTGTGTAGGAGGGGGAGCGATTGGTTGGGGGGGGATTTGGGAATGGGTTGGTGATTTTTGTTGGTTTTCAAGGAGAGGGGGGATTTATGGTTATAGTTAATGGTGTTTTTGGGTAGTTGAGGGTGGATTGGCCGGGTGTGAGTTTGTTGGTCATGTGGGTTCATGTAATTTGTTAAATGTTTATGTTGTTTTTTGGGTAAATTATGTGGTGCTAGATTTTTTGTGGCGAGTTAGGAATCGTAGAGTGTGAGAGCTTGGGGTGTGATGAGTTTATTGTAGGTGTTTTGGGGTTGGGGTAATGGGTTTGATTAGAAATTATTTGGATTGTGGTAGCCGAAACTAAAGTTTAAGTACAGACACGGCTGTTTGCCAGCGATCTTTTAGTTGTTTCCCCTTTTTCCCTGACCGCGCTATTTATAGCTATCGTGACAGAGGTCACGTGGTAACTTCCTAACTGGAACAAAAGGTGGCGGATTTTACTTTTGATAGGGCTTAATTAATGTTTTAGGCTACTTTATTATTATAAATACCGGCTTTAATTTTGCGTAAAGCTAGACTAGAAATGTTAGAGTAAATTTTAGAACAAGAACAAACATTTTATCACAATTAGAACAGAAGATATAATAGTCTGAAATAGTGTAAAATTTTCGTTTTTT
This sequence comes from Oreohelix idahoensis, assembly GCA_024509875.1. Taxonomy (NCBI): domain Eukaryota; kingdom Metazoa; phylum Mollusca; class Gastropoda; order Stylommatophora; family Oreohelicidae; genus Oreohelix; species Oreohelix idahoensis. The sequence continues at coordinate 1,739 of JAMPIV010022362.1, forward strand.
TTATATTTTGTTATGGTTTGTTTCTAATGCAATTTAGACTAAAACGGTCACAATCAACATGCATAACAAATTACAGAAATCAAAAGTAGAAAACCTGCAGAAAATGGATATCAAAGTTTTGTTTTGGTTTCATGCGTCAAACCTTAATTATTGAAACATTAAATTGCAAGTCCACATTTATTACCTTAAAATAACACACCAAATTGTCCCCAAAACATGAGAGCTAACAATTATCTCTCAATCATACATTACGATGGTCATGTAAAAACGAGTATGGTCATGAGTAAAACGAAATGTTTAATTTAATAGATAAATAGGTGTATTTAATAAATACATCTATTAAATGATTTCACACTCTGTTAATTCTGTCACTCTCACGCAACAGCTGCCATAATTTGCTCTAGCCCCAAAATTTCGCTCAATTATCATTCACACTTTTTTTTTTTAATAAGAGGAATCTGTACATTCACAGATGGAGAAATTTGTAACAAATGAATTTCCCTTATAAATTTTAATTGTGAAGTTATATTTTTAATACCGCTGGCGCGTCTTTCAATTTTGGAAATAGTGGAATGTATAAATTCTCCTCTCATGTGCCTGCTGCAGGTCTAGTGAGTCAGTTGATGTTTCAACAATATGTTTCCTAACAATGTGGTGAAATTGAGATCGCTTACGTTTTGTTGGCGTTCTGGTGACTGATGTTTCTCTTCTATGTTTAATTAGTTTTTGTAGTACAATAGGCTGTCCTCTGGATTTGCATTTTATGATATTATTTTTTTGCTGTTTCTAGTTTTTTTTCTAACAATGGATGTGAATAGGGGTTCTTCGTTTTGTGTTAGTGGTTGTGAAGGTGGCTTAGCAAGTAACTGTTGTACTGTGATGTCGCTTTTGAAGACAGGCGAGGTGGATGTACTTGTCGTATGTATAACTGACTTGGTACGTGTAGATGTGGCAACAAAAACTAGCATGCTAGGGTGAGTAATGTTATCCACCTCCAAATGAATAATGGTATCGCCTTTAATGTGAGCTGACACATCAACATCCAGTTGAACAATATCTTCACTAATGTGGGCAGGCACATCAACCTCCTACTGTACAGAGCTATCCTGACAACAGCTAACTGACTGACTACAGCTAACTGACTGACTACAACTAACTGACTGACTACAGCTAATTGACTGACTACAACTAACTGACTGACTACAGCTAAATGACTGACTAGACATGGAGGGGTCAGAAAGAACATCACAGGGGATAGAGCAGCTTTTTGTTTTTAAAACACCAAAAGATGTCTTTGCAACATAATTGCACAGTTGACATTCACTTATAGTTAAATTATGGTCATAGTTTTTCCAGATGTGCTGACTGTTTTCCGATAGTAACTTGGCTGTTTCAAGACACTTCTCATTATGCCTCCTTTTTGAGTTTTGTATTCGTAAGTAACACTTCTTACAAAATATAGTCGAATGCTGTGTGGGTTTATCATCTGATACGTTAATTCCAAACACAAAGAACAGATCATTAACGTAATTAGAACAGTTCAGTGCTTTCTGAATTGAACGTGTTGTTTTGGAAGTTAATGCTCTCTTGCCACAGGCTCTGCACAGTGCACTGGCACAATTCATATGATGCAAAACAGTATGTTCCATTTCGTTGTTATGTAGTATAGTTTACTTGTGTATGTATAAAGATAATAAAGGAATATTTGGGACTATCAAGCCTAACACCAGGATGTAGAATGCTTTATCTTTGAATGAAAGAAGATATACAAACAGTTACTTAGAATTCTTTGGCAGCCGTCGTGTGCACAGGATTGTCTACCAAAGAACACTAATGGAACAGTCCTTATCTCACACACAATTTAAAAAAAAAATTCATATTATAAATACAAGATTAACAAGACTTGAAAGATAGATCAAAGTATGTGGAAGTAATCTATCTATAGCTTTACATGTTTTCTGACGCTTATATACGTAGCTAAATATCATTATAAATGAATGAAAATGCAAAAACAGATGGTGCTTTACAAAAAGTTATTTTTTTACAACCTTATTTAAGATTTGTGAGTATCAGGAATGCGTTTACAGTGATTTAAATGTTATAAAATCTGGTGACAATATACTTGTTCTTGTAATGCCAAACTCACAAAACTGACTACCACACATTCTCAAGATATGAAACCAAAAAAAAAAAGTATGTGGAAATAATCTTTAGCTTCCCTTCGAGAAGTCTTTATAATTATAAACTCAAACGAGTGGGCCGATTTTTAGATATTAAATTAATAAAAAGATTACTTATTTTATGAATTTCCTCAAATGATGACGCTGTTTTCAAAAGTCTGTAACTCCGTCAAAACTAATTTCAAACAAATAAAAATGCAATCAAAAATAAAGCAGAGAACAAAGTTATAGTACACAAAAGAATTTTAGCGCTGTGTTTATCCAGAACGAGCGTGTAATGATTTATATTTTACTGATTTTACACACACATCAGCTGATTTTCCCCGCCAAAAACTTAAATAGTCTTTTACGGTGCACACGAAAATTTTATACCCGGTGTCAGAATTCCGGTCACCGAAACTAAAAGAGCGCTCTGGTATAGGGCACAAACAGCCGTGAACTGCACAAGAAACATCAGGGGAGAGATTAGGAAAGACAAGAAACAGTACATAACGAATACCTGCAATAGAATAGAAGAGCTGCAATGTCAGGGAAAGGATAGGGATATGTTCAAGGAAATCAGAACGCTAACAGAGGATTTTAGACCATCATTATATGTAATCAATGATAAAAATGGTAACATATTAACAGAAAGTAAGGAAATATTGGAGAGATGGAAGGAGTACTGTAGAGAAATGTATGAAGATAGTACAAAGACCCCAGACATCACGATTGAAAATGAAGAGAGAGAGAGAGCCAGAACCTATATTAGATGAAGTACGTGCAGCAATCAAAAGCCTGAAGAAAGGGAAGTCACCAGGATGCGATGATATACCAACTGAACTAATCCAAGCAGGAGGAGAGGCCAGTGTCCTCGTTTATCATGCACTATGTGTGAAGATCTGGAACGGTGCAATCTGGCCCAAAGCATGGAAAAGATCTGTGTATATCCCTCTCCCAAAGAAAGGCAATTTAAAACTGTGTACCAACTATCGTACTATTGCTTTAATAAGTCATGCCAGCAAAATCCTCTTGCGGATTATCATGAAGAGGATAGAAAGAAAGTTAGAACATGAAATACATGAAGTACAGGCGGGTTTTAGACAAGGCAGAGGTACGAGAGATCACATCTTTAATGTGAGAAACATCCTCGAGAAATGCAGAGAATACAATGTAGATCTTCATGCCTGTTTTGTACATTACACCAAGGCCTTCGACTGCGTACAACATCAGAAATTGTAGAACATCCTGAGAGACATGGGGTTTCCAGCGCATTTGATCCATCTAATTGAAACATTATACCATGAACAACAAGCAGCTGTCAGAGTAGCGGGTGAAACATCAGGATGGTTTGAGGTGAAAAGGGGAGTAAGACAGGGTTGCATCCTCTCTCCATACTTGTTTAACATCTATGCAGAAAATATAATGAGAAATGTTCGGAGTGACCAAGAATGTGAACATTGCGATCCGTTCACAATTGGTGGAAATGCGATACCAGAACTCAGGTATGCAGATGACACAGTTATTCTTTCAAACAGTGCCAAGGGACTAGAACAGTTAATCCTGTCTGTCAAAAGACACAGTGAGGATCAGAACCTTTTTCTGAACACAAAGAAAACAAAGATAATGTCCACAGACAAACTAAGATGCCAACAAAAATTACCATCAATGATGAGGAAATTGAAAATGTCACAAATTTTGGATATCTTGGCTCCATAATTAACAACAATGGAGACTGCTCAAAAGAGGTCAGAAGGAGACTGGCTATAGCAATGCAGAGGTTAAATAAAATGAAGAACCTATGGCATAACACCAGCAAATTAATAAAAGTAAAACTTCTGAGAACGTGCATCTTTCCGGTAGCAACATATGGATGTGAATCATGGACCATTACTCGAACATTAAAGAAAAAAATCGAATCTTTCGAAGCAAAGTGTTACAGAAAAATTCTCAGAATATCGTGGACCAAGAAGAAGAAAAATATAGACATCCTTCACGACCTGAACATCGAGGAAAACTGGCTCATAAACAATATCATGTCCCGGAAACTGAAATATTTTGGCCACATTAAACGCCATAGTGGCTTAGAGAGAGCAGTGATGGAGGGTATGGTACCTGGAAGGCGAGGCAGGGGCCGACCAAGACGACGGTGGACACAGGACATTGAAGATACCTTGAACATGACATTGGAGGAGGCAGGAGGGCTGGCTAGAGATCGAGAATCTTTCAGGCGGGCTGTGATGAGAGCGACGTTCTGCAAAGGACATGCTACATGATGATGTAGTATTTTATTACTGTGCATTAGAACTTGACTTATTTAGAACATAACTCTGTTATAAGAATACACTATGAAAGCTGTTGTTCCTTGCTGAAAGGTAATTACCAGACTACCTGACAGACTGTTGATTTTGGAAAATAGTAAGACATATTAAGTGTAGAGGAGAGACACCTGACTTGGAAGGATGAGGACAGAGCATGTTAGACAAGAGTCACCGAGACATCTTTCATATACAGTGTACTGGACAGTCAAAGTCTTAAGTGGTAATTGTGACTATGCTCTGAGACCAAAAGTCTTCGGGGAGGAACTTAATATATGTAAAATCTCTGTAGACAGGAGATTAATGGTCCTCTTACTTTGTTCTTCAGTGCAGAGTGTCAGTGACATAGGACCTGGCTGCGAACTCCCTCAATTTTGCTGAGCTCAAAAATCAAGAAGGGACAAGGACTGAATCTTCACCCCTGAGTGTGAACCAGACATCCTTGAAGACACTAGTGCCACACAGGACAATCAGTCACCACCACGTGCCCTCATCAAGAAGTCACAGCAGTGTGTCCTCTCTGCCTATATCCAATACGAACATTAAGATAAGTAAAATAGTGAGAAAGAAAATCACCACACATACACAAAACAAAGCTCAGACTTAGTCAGTGAAGAAAATAAGGCACCCTACTGGGACCTAGACTTTTTTTCAGATTTAAACTTTGATTCTTGTCCATATTTTTTTCATCAGATGTAAATTAACCCTCTGTAAATGTGATTCCCTTAATAAATAGCATATTGTTTTATTTACTTACTACACGTCTGAGTCAATTTGATAAAATATCATAAGCATGTCCACAGCTCTCTTTTTTGTGATTATATCCCTTTCTTGTTTACGGTCCTCTTTATTGTGGAATTGTCCATATCGTGTGGTGTATGTTAGTTGTGGAACAAAGTCACGTGGGAGAACAACTTGTCTGGTATTCTTACATGGTATTTAATTACCCTTTATTCCAGACAGTTAACCTCTTGGTTTCATAACAAATAACATCACTATTACAGTATTGCAAGAAAATCAATCTATATTCTTATTGTTACCTAGAGCGGTTGACTTGGGTCGACCTTGCTCTCCCCCTACACGTGACACCATTTAATCTTTGATCTTGGTGACAATGTTATTTTTCAATTGGGGGCTAGTCAGCAGTCCCGAATGATCTTAATGTACGGTTCCCAAGCTGTAAGCAGAATTACTGTGTGGCCAGATGGAGATACATCGCTATTCTAAGAAGTCCTCAGTTCACCCAGTTAAAGTTGTATGCCAAGTGACTGGAGATATTTAGATAATCCATAAGGTGAGGAATCAAAAGTTAACTGAAGAAAAATAGGCGATACGTGCTTCTGTATTTCTCCGGCGACGAGTTTGAAAACCGCACACCTGCCTACTGCCTACTGGAGCGTTCGACTGGCAGAGTAGATACAGCGATGGCCTTTCGTGGCAAAGGAACCGGGTTCGAAACAGGGCGACGTCAGTCTCCAGCCTACCCAGATGTAAATGGGTACCTGACTGCTGCTGAGTTAGGGAAGGTAACGGCAGCGAGGAGGGGAACTGTTCACCCCGCCTCTCGAAGCTGGATCTAGTATAGTCAAGTCTCTAACGCTTCCCTACTCTACGGCAGTTCATGCTCATCTCATAATCGGAACCTCTTCTACCCCGTGAAACGAGGTGTAGAGGGGACCCAAGTGCACAAGGCCCATGGGCAGGACATGTAATCGAAATGACTTGGCAAACAGGTGATTAGCCCATTGTGCCCGGCAGTTCATGCTACGGGACTAAATTTAACTTTTTATTTGCCTACTGACCTGTTTCCGTCAAGCCTATCACTTCTGTTGTTTTTGTATTGTCTAGTTTTCTACTTCTTTATTTCTCACGAGTACCGGTTCCTGAAACATGCCTTTATGTGCGTAATATTTATTTACTGTTTTCGATCGTGTAATTTTCGTGCAAGCTTACTTCAAAAATATTGAGTTGAGGGGATCAACAAAATTATTAGCTGGTTTCAACATCAGGGTATCCATATTTTCTTAAAGGTTGAGAACCGCTGCTCCCTTTCATTAGCGTCGTGACTGAAGGTGAGCCTGGCGAAGCCCACGTGGGTAATTCGTGCATCATTCTCGTACTTGGAAGGTTTTCGTTTGTAGGTTACTGTCTGACCAGGTCAGGGGATCAGGAAGGAAATTATGGTTGAGTGGAGGAAATGGAGGTGGGGAAGGAAGCTCGGATGGAATATCGTAGGGAGAGGGGAAAACCTGCAACATAAGGAGAATTAATTGTGACAATGTTTGAGAGGACCAAAGACTACAACACTTATCATGTAATCGCACGCACTAACAAACACACTCCCCGGAGGTACCTGCTATAAGTCTTAGAGAATTTACATGCTGCAGCGTTGCAACTCCTAGGTGGATTCATCTAGATCTTGGTTTTTTTTTTTGTCCCGTCTAGATGCCATTTTCCTTCATTATTTGAAGAATACCTTTCGGTTTTCGGTTTTACGCTCAATGTAGTCCAAAAATAGCCCAAAGTAGCTCAAGTCGTTCAAAAGTAGCCCCAATTCAAAATCTAGGTGTATCTAGTTGTTTTTTAAGGTACTACCATATAGGTTATTTTTTTCAAAATCTAGAGTGGCAACAGTGACGTGCTGGGCCTTCTGCACCGTGAGATTTGCGATGTCTTGTCAATGCCACCGATGTACAGTATATATATGTGGACACAAACTGATGCAAGTCATATAGATTCGTAAACATCTGGCTGCCATGTTGGCCTAACACTGACAAATGTGGAGAGTGTTGAGGCACACAAAATCGGAAACGGAAGTCACCTGGGTGGAAATAGGAAAAAGATGCACAAGACAGAATGTGGTCAGAGACAGACAGACAGAATTATAAACAAAATGCTATGAAGATCAGAAATTATCTCAGACAAACACACATGAAGCCACGTCACAAAAATGAATGCGCAGAACGCCGTCAAACAATCTGTGAGGCCTTATTTTGACCTGCTGACAAAAGCCAAGTCTGGTGTAGTGGCTACTTGTGGCTACCTCATGTAGCTTCGAGGGGTCTTCTGGGATACAACGTAAAAATAAGACCACTGTTACCTAAGACATGTTGAATGGTAAAGGTTGTCTCACAGCAGATACTGCCGTAGGAGAGGGAAGTGTTAGAGACGTCATTACACTAGCTCCAGCTTCAAGGGGTGCGGTGACCAGTTTCCTTCCTTGCTACCTTTACCTTCCCTAACTCAAGAGCTAAGTCAAGTACCCATTTACAGCTGGGTAGACTGCAGCGTGACGTCACCCTGTTTCGAACCCGGTACCTTCGCCACGAGAAGCCAGCGCTCTAACCACTCTGCCAATCAGTCACTAGTGTTTTAAGAAGCGATTAATTGGACAATGTGCATGGGGGCTGGTAACTTCAGCATGTAAAACACAGTGCTACAGACAGGGGCGTCCTTAAAGTATCTGGCACCCGGGGCGGACCGTCCTCCTCGCACCCCCCCCCCCTAGTACGCCACTGGCTACAGAAACAGCGGCTGCACAAGGATGTGCTTTTATGCCGGTTTCCTGCAAGTGAACCAGCTACAATGGTGGCTCCAAAGGAGCGACAAAGGCTATGAATTAATGAATAAATTAACGATTCTAAAACCAAGCCACTTGAAATAACATGGTCACGTGTCATCAGCAAATAGACTGTCTAAGACCAGGGGGGGGGGGGGGGGGGGGGCTTAAAATATTTAGTACCCGGGGCGGATCCTACTTTTGCCATCCCTCATCCCTTTAAAGAAACTCGCTTGCAAGTATTTTTTTAGCAGTAAGTTCTATCATAATATTGTCGGATGGCACCCCCCCCCCCACCTGGCTGTCACCCAGGGCGGACCGCCTCCCTTGCACCCCCTCTTTAGTACGCCACTGACTAAGACCGACCTTTAGAACCAGTTCCAAGAATAAGAAACTGAGATAGACGAAATACGCGCTGGGCAGAGAATGTTTCAAAGTGAGCAGGAAAAGCTTTGACAGAGTCTTATATACTAGCCCGAGACAAATATATAAGTAAAATATTATTAATAATAATAATAATGAGTTGAACAAAAAATGGTGATTCAACGATTACTGACAGAACGAAGCAGTGGCGGTGTTTGACATAGACAACCCAGGCTATTGTCTAAGGCCTCGAGCTTTAAGGGGCACAAATATATGTTTGTCGATATAATAGGAATTTATTAAAAAGGAGACTCGCAAGTTCAGACTTGCCTAGGGCTTAGCACAGACTAGAACCGCCAAGAGGACAACGGAAGTAGAGGAAGAAAGAACATTATAGAAAGTTTCAAGAACATGATAACATCAATGCCTGCGGTATCATCATTAATTTATTTCAGTTCTCCGTAGTTGTCAACTAAAACAAGACAACCCCCACGTGTTCTGTGTCATCCGTTCAAGTTCTCTCCCTTCCTTCTTCATCCCTATCATGTCTATCTCCAGCTCTCTTCTCAAGTTTTTGTTTTGTTTTGTTTCCCTCTGTTTCTTTTAATCTTGTGAAGGGATTTCAGAACAGGGCCGCCTTGTAATGCTATCAACTGGTTTTCTCAATATGTGTCCCGTGCAAGGCCAGCGTCTTCTCCTCGTGTCTTGTTCCACTGCGGTTTGTGTTGTTCTGTCCATCAGTTCCATGTCAATGATCTTGTCATACCAATTCAATCCTTCTATACCGCGCGAGCCCCTACTTATGACATTTTTGTTTGTCCTTATGTTTCGTGACCATACAGTAGAAATGCCTTGACATTTGAGTTGAAGATTCATTTTATTTTATATTGTTTATATCATCACTATATACAGCATTTCCCAATACAATTAAAGCTCCTCTTGACTTTTATAGTCTGTGGTAAAATTCTAAATACAATATCTAAATTAGAATATAACAGTATAGTGCATAAAGTCAAAGATAGGATAGAACTAAAATTTTTGGTAGAGAATTGTTTTCTTCACCCACGCCTTCAGCGTATTAATTAGTTGATAACGCAGTATAACCTAATAAAAGGTACCCCTTTTCAAATTCGTCCTTGACAATAAACGTACCACTTTTCCAAGTTCAAATGGAGTATTTGCCTAGAATACATTGTAGAGGGGAGGGGAACGGATAGATAACCCAATGCTAATCGCGTTTCGCATTGTTTCTAAAAATAAAACCAACTTGCTAGCCTTGCCTAGGGCGATTTTCAAAATACGATGCAAAAGTTAGAACATGTAGACGATAGGGTCACGAAAACAGGCTTAGGTCTTATTGCGAATGACGTAATTCTCACGTACTAAAAGAGACTCTCGTAATTAGCTTGAAATTAGGGCAAAAAGACATGAATAGGTTGGTTAATGTAGAAAAAATATAGAATTTTGAACCAAGCCACTTAACCGCATAAAAATTATATATTCGTGTACCTTAGGACTTGCTGACCAAGAATGTGTTGTTAGTTACATAAATAGTCCATTAAATAACTAAATATTGGCAATGATACTATAGAGAATCGGAGAGACTGTCAGGTCAAGTCATGCCTGCTTAATTTTTTATGGCATATTTTTGGGGAAAAAATTAGGGGAAATAAAGACTAAGATAGTACGGTGAATTGGATTGGATGAAATTTGAAGGAAGGCGAAATATTATTGGCCGACCTCAAAACTAAAAATATACTAACCGAGTAACGTAGGAACCGTTGAATTTTATTTTGAAAGACTTTATTGACAATTGAGAGATGGAAAATCATTGGCCAGCATTGCGTTTGAAATTATAAGGCTTTGTCGCCATTTTTCAAAAACCTTAGATGAAGCAGGTGCGTTGAGAGCAGCATTGCTGTAGACCATATTTTTTATCTCAGCAGTCTGGACAAAGGCAGAAGGAACGAATGTGTAATTCTATTGCCAGTCAACGTATAACTTGTGTGTTTTTCATTGAAACTTGTGGTAAGATGACTATTAATTATCTTTTATTTAAAATAAATAAATGTGAGAGAATGTTAGATGAAAAGCCATCATGATTAGTCAGTAAATAGGTCCCCAGCAACCACTGTCAGGGCCTATAAGGTATCCATTGTATATAAGCTACCAGAGCGAGGTAGATACCAAAGAACATGCAGGGGGCATCATGAATCATATCACCCATTCTATTTTATAGAAAGAGATCAGTGCAAATGGCAGAGGCGTAACATTAGGGAAAAGATGAGAATCTGGTATAAATTGTTCCATCAAAGTAGAGTGGAGGAGCAGGGTTGGTCAGAGAAGAACTGACCATGTTCTTTTGTTGAATTGTATTCTTATTTGTGAATTTCATGGAATTGAAGTGATCTTGAGACAGGCACATAAATTTCATTTGCAGGGGTTCTGCTGGCACTTATCTGGTGTCAATGAATTGTCTGAGTGCGAAAGCCTACACTATTGTGAGGAGTCCCTCTTACTAATTCTGTACTCAAGCATTTGAAAGACCAGAGGAGACTGTGGCGGGTGGCCGATTCTACGACAACTGCTGTGATCCCTGGGTCCAGATAAGTCATAATATCTGGCCTGGGACAACTTATCATAAAAAACTTTGGACAGATCTCCATTATAATAAATACAGTTCCATCAAAAGTGCCTAAAATAAACAGTCAGATGATTAACAAAAGAACACTGGAATGAGGATAAATTCCCAACCTGTCTCCTAATACCAGAAGTTATCATAGATTAAGCAATAATATTTGAAAATTTCATTAGTAACAATGTTCTTTGGACACATGGTCCTAATTTATGTAAATATATTTATATTTGCACAGGCATATATATATATATATATATATATATATATATATATATATAATATATATATATATATATATATAATATATATATATATATATTATATATATATATATATATATATAAAATTATAAATATATTTACATAAATAGGACCATGTGTCCAAAGAACATTGTTACAATATAACAATATATATATATAAAATTAATTTGATTCACTTGAGTTGTGGTCCTGGCCAAAACAAATTTCGGTCCAGGACAAATAAATTTGAGAAACAAAAGAATTTCCAAACTATAAATGTACCCACTGGTGTTAGTTAAGTTCATAATAGCAATTAGTATCTGTATGTGTATGTGTCTCATTCAAATATGTCTGGAGGGGGCCAGAGATTGGAAGTGATCACTACCTGCTAACAATCAAAAGAACAACTGAAAGAGTTGCTCAGCCTAGGAACTGTCCAACATCACGCAAGAAACCAAGTAAACGAGCAGGAGAAATGAGCATTAGGACCTACAAGCTGAGAGAGCCAGAAATTAAGACCAGATATCAGGGGCTTATTGCTGCAGCGGTGAGCAACACAGAAGAACGACCTGATGACTTGGAAAACCTCTGGATTAAATTCAAGGATATCATAAAGACAGCTGCTGCAGAAGCATGCGGTGAAGTCCGACTTGGGAACAAGAGAAAGAGGACACCTTGGTGGACAGAGGAAGTCAAAGAGAAAATAAGAGAGAAGAAAATGGCATGGAAACAATACTTAGGAGCTAAAAACACAACAGGACAAATGGAAAAATATAGAGAATATGTGACACTCAGAACAGAAGCAAAGAACAAAGTGCTAGCAGCAAAACAGAAGTCCTGGGAAGAATTTGGAGAAAAGCTAGAAAAAGATGCACAAGAAAACCAGAAATTGTTCTATAAGACCCTAAAGAACATGAGGAAGGAAAAACAATGCCCTCTCAAATTTATAAAGGACAAGCAAGGCAAATTGCTTACTGCCCCGAAGGAAGTAATGGGAAGATGGAAAGAATATTTCTCAGAACTCCTGGATGGTGAGCATGGTGAAGCATCAGAAATGATAAACACTAGCACAGAAGAGAAAACCAATGATGGTGAAGATGACATAAAGATGGAAGAACTGAAGGCAGCACTGGAGAAAATCAAGATGGGCAAAGCAGCAGGGCATGATGGTATAACACCAGAAATGGTTAAGTTCATGGGAGCATCAGGCGACCTATTACTCTTAAGGGTTTTACAGGCAGCGTGGTACAACAAGACCATACCAAAGGATTGGGAGATTGCCATCATAACACCAATTTTCAAAAAGGGTGACAATCGACAGTGTGGAAACCATAGAGGCATATCCCTTCTCAGTGTCCCTGGTAAAATCTACTCTAGAATCCTAGAGCAGAGACTCCGATGCCTAGCTGAGCCACAATTGGATGAGGTCCAGTGCGGATTCCGAGCAAACCGAAGTACTCAAGACCTAATCTTCACACTCAGACAGCTGAGTGAAAAGGCCCTTGAGTATAAGAGTGAGATGCATCTTTGTTTCATAGATCTGGAAAAGGCGTTTGACAGGGTCCCCTGGAGCAAACTTTGGGACTGTTTGGCAAGGAAGAATATTCCAGCACCTCTGATTCATGCTATACAGAGCTTCTACAAGTCTTGCAGAAATTATGTGAGGACAGCAAACCATAAGTCGGAAGAGTTCAGGACCACCACTGGTGTAAGACAAGGTGATATCCTATCACCTTACCTCTTCATACTCCTTATGGATGATGTCATCAAGGCATGTAAGGAGAGAACAAGAAAGTATTCAGTGGGGTACTGGAAGATGAGACAGGTCTATATTTCGGAGCTGGCATTTGCTGATGATGTTGCCCTGATTGCTAAATCAGAGGCACATCTCCAATCCAACCTGCAAGTCTGGAAGGAAGAGCTGGAGAAGAGAGGGATGGTCATAAGCAGCTCTAAAACAAAATCCATGGTGATATCACGAGAAGAAAGAAAACATCAGATTAAGCTGGGAGAACAGGTCCTGGAGCAGGTCGACCACTTTAAATACCTCGGAGCTATTATAGACCGAAAGGGAGGCATCAAAGAAGAGTTGGCCACTCGAAAAGCAGCAGCTGGGAGACTTTTTCAGGCCATAAATCGAGGATTCCTCAGCAAGAGAGAGGTTGGTAAGAAAACGAAGATGGCTGTATACCGCTCCACCTATGTCCCAGTCTTGACATACGGATGCGAGTCATGGGCGATGACTACAACCCATAAAAGCCAGATCCAAACCTCAGAAATGAGGTATCTGAGGAAGGTGGTTGAAGTAACAAGAAGAGACATGGTACGCAACCAGACGATACGTCAAGGCCTTAAATCCTACCCCCTGCAGACCCATGTAGAACAGTCCCAATTTAAGATGGTTTGGCCATGTCTGCAGAATGGGAGAAGATCGGATACCACGACAAGCATGGGAAACAAAGAGCCAAGGATCCAGACCCGAGGACGACCCAGAGTCCGCTGGGAGGACAACATTAGACAATCTTTGAAGGATCGAGGACTAGAATGGAACCAGGCCAGGAGGAAGACAGCCGATAGGATAGTCTGGCGCTCTCTCTTCCAAACCTCTACACCTCACGGTAGAAGGGGAACGACTAAGTAAGTAAGTAAGTAAGTATGTGTATGTGTTTGTATTGAATTCCTATAACATCACTCTTACATTACCCTAGACACTAACGTAGCTTTCAATCATACTAGGCCAAAATATAACTTCGAGTGAGATCGTAGGTGGTATCAGCAAGGTTCTCTGAAACACAGCTATCAATTGTCTACATCAGGGACCTTCACAGATTGACCTCACTCAAGTACAACTTTACCACACACCAATCTTCTTAACATCAAAACCCACCACATAGTCCTATTTTGATATTATTATTTCTGCCTCCAATTTTGTCTTTAATGCGGATGGATATGAAAAAAAAATCGAAAATAGGTGATTCGTCTTACTGGGACAACAGAAGACGAATCACCTACTTCTGATTTTTTTTTCTTCATATCATCTACCCTATTTCACGCCTACAGCAGTTCCTCTCATCTTCCTCTTTAAAGCAGCCAAGATAATTATATTATTCCACACCTTGTAGACATGTATTTCTTGGTACAATCACAATCCATAATTCTCGCTGTTTGTACGTCGGTCACATCTAAGGGTTGCAACTGTGGTTGAAAGTTAGACATTATTGTTTCCCTTATATATACTCTCCCGAAAACAGTAACACTCAACGAAGAAAAGTCGGTGTAGAACCCAGTTTCACAACATGAAGCGGCACAAAGACAAGCACGACGTCAGTCACAACGAGCAAATCAGTCTGATAGATGCAGAAATTATCACTGGCAGTAATAAGGGAGAACGAGTCTTAATTCCTCGCATTGACTGAGATCCGAGCGAGCGCAGTTTGCTATTTAGGATGCGACGTCGTCAATTCCCAGTGATTTTAGCATTTGCAATGACGATCAATAAGGCGCAAAGACAATCTTTTTATCACGTAGGAGTTTTCCTTCCTGAACCTGTTTTCGGACACGGCCATCTCTTTGTCGCCCTCACTCGAGGAACAAATCACGAAAACTTGAAAGTTTTTGTTAAAAACACTTTTTATCAGAGAACATTCTTTGAAAGAAATCCACTCACTTTCACAAAAAATGTTGTCATCAAAGAACTTTTATACTCAATTTAAAAAATATTTTAAAAATATATTACAGTTTTTTTTATTTACTTCCGTCATTACTGACGGGTTATTGCTAGCCTGATAATAATTAGTTGCATTTATTCTCATTATCTTTGTCTTTTCTGCGTATTTCCAATCACAACTACTGCGATCTTGAGACTGAAATTACAAAGATAAAAAACACAGAAAATAGAATAAATGCAATGACTTAATGCGTAATGTCACGTAGCTTCAATACCAAAACAAAACAACGTGATTGAAATGTCTCTCACTATTTTTAAATTGTAGTTCGTCACTCCCACTGAACTAATTTATACCTGTAGCGTGAGGTTTTTATAGGCTCTAGGATCAGTATAGTACTGACAATACAGAAGTAGAATTTATGCAGAAAATGGTGAAGTCCCAGTGTATGAGAGAACTACTGGTATCACAAATTAGTTATGGCTGTGAATGATCTGATCTCGAAAAATTAGTAGAGAGGAGACAGTCATAAATTGCCACCCCCGCTGTGTAACTAACTGTGATATTAAAAAACAAAGAAACAGATTTTACTTAACAATGATAAAACTGACAAGTCGTTCAAATACAATTTCCTTATTATTTAATTAGTATATACACTATCTACTCTTGTGCTGAAGGATGGATGTTGGAAGATGGAATGTAATGGATTTGTAAGTTTACAAATGATTTACACCGGGACAGAAATTAGCCTCTATTTTTACTGGTTACAGGTTTTATTCGTGTCATCAAACCTGAGGTCGTATGTCCAGTCAATCCAGCTGCCTGGAACTTCGCAGGAGCACAGTGATTGCACAGGAGCTACATCTTTAGTCCCCCTTAGTCTTGGGTGGGCTAACGAAACGATCATCAGCGGGTGTTGTGTGCAAGAAATTAAGGACAGAACTGTTTCAAGAGATGAGTACACATTAGTACCATCTCTGTCAGCAATTGTGAGCATTAAACGGTCAAGGACGAAAAACTGAGTTAGCGTAGCAAGAGACAAGAATAACAGCTTAGCTGATAAATTTTATATACGTAATTAACAGCACAGCTGATACATTTACTATAATTGAGTAACAGCACAGCTGATAAAATTTTGTTTCTATAATTGGAAGACTTGTTATATATATATATA
Organism: Oreohelix idahoensis; assembly: GCA_024509875.1. Taxonomy (NCBI): domain Eukaryota; kingdom Metazoa; phylum Mollusca; class Gastropoda; order Stylommatophora; family Oreohelicidae; genus Oreohelix; species Oreohelix idahoensis. The sequence continues at coordinate 17,854 of JAMPIV010022362.1, forward strand.
TATATATATATATATATATATATATATATATATATATATATATATATACATATATATATATATGTGTGTGTGTGTGTGTGTGTGTGTGTCAGGGACCGAAGTAAGGCTTCTAGTGGCCCTTTAATAGGTCTGCCAAATAAAAGTGTAGCTGGCGCGAATCTCGTAGACGCTTGGGGTACCTCTCGGTAGGCGAATAAGGCAGCCGATATATATATATAGGTCCCAGTCTTCCGGTTTCTCCTGACCCAGCTTACGTAACATGGTGGTGAGGGTGCCATTAAAACGTTCCACGAGCCCATTTCCGGCCGGATGGTAGGGACTTGTGTGGATATGTTTGGCCCTCAAGATCTTAAAGATCTCCTCCATTAACAGGCTACGGAATTGGGATCCATTGTCCGTCAAAACTTGTTGAGGGAATCCCAACCGTGTAAAGATTTGCACGAGGGCTTCTGCGACATGCTTGGAATTTATGCATGGTAGCGGTACAGCTTCGGCCCACATTGTGCAAGTGTCGACTAAGGTCAGGATGAACCTGTTCTTTCTTTTGGTCCTTTCCAGGGGTCCAATGATGTCGACAGCAACCCGTTCAAATGGAGTACCTACTATTGGCATTTGCCCCATGGGTACTGGGGGTGTCAAGTGCTTGGGTGCTACCCGTTGGCACTGGGCGCAGGATTTCACATACCTGATAATGTCAGAGTTCATTCCTGGCCACCAATAGTGGGTTTTTATTTGCTGAATAGTGGCGTTTTGTCCCATATGTCCGCTAAAGGGAAGAGAGTGCCCCATTTCTAAGATCTGGCTTCTGTACTGCGTCGGTACTAGGATCTGGTTATTCCCCGTGTCCGGGTTGCCCGTTCTACGATACAATACGCCGTCCTTAGAAAAGATGTCTCCGTTGTGTCTGGGGTCCTTAGCCATGGGCAGTTTTCTAAAGCAGGGCTCCAGAGTAGGGTCCTTTTGTTGCGCCTCCTTCAGTTCATTCGGCAACAAATTTGGCGCAGGCTCCTTCTCTTTCTTGGCCTGCCCTCTTGTGTTACCGCTGCCACAATCGGCTCCTTTGGTCTCCCAATAAACACATATCTACATCCCAGGATAACTGGGTAGATCAGATCATCCATTATGGCCGCTTTAATAACACCTCTGACAAAGTCAGAGTGTATTTCTACCAGTGCGATAGGCAGCGTCCTGGGCGCATCACTCTTAAAAACTCCACTAAGTTTGACGGTTTCCTCTGTCTCCTGACCTGGTTTGACTAGGTGTCTAGCAACAATACAACTAAAACTTAATCCAGTGTCAAAGAGACAAGTGGTTGAGGTACCATTCAAAATTACAGTTCCTCGAGTTGAGGGTCGGTCTCCCTCAGGTTGAGAATCACTGACATTGACTCTACCTTTCGAGGCTGTATGCAAACATCCAACGCGGTTAGGCCCGGTCTGCTTGCCCTGATCAGACGTTCCTGCTGTAGGTGTCTTTCCTTTTCCTTGACCTAGGTGGCCGCGCTGCCACGTAGGCTTGGTGGTTTGATCAGAAGTATTATTTTGGGGATATCGGGTTTTGTAGAAATTCGATTTTTCCTGGGGAGGTCTCTGGTTATTACTTTCTCGTTGGTTATAATGTTGAGAAGGATTGGAAGAATAGGATGACTGCTCTAGATTTTGTTTTCGAGATGGCTCATCTGTGGGTTTACGTTTTGTGCTGGGAAGTTCGGCCATTGCATTGGTATAGCGTTCTGCCTTATTGAGTATGTCCTCAAGCCTGACTGCGCCCTGTTCAGCCAAAAATCTACGGGTTTCGTTTGACAAAGTTGACTTTATCTGTTCCACAAGAACAAGTTCAAGTAGTCCCTCATATGTAAGAGGTAGGTCAGATAATTCAATGCACTTTGTCAAATAGCCCGTGAGACGTGAAGAGAACTGCGGGAATGTTTCCGTGCTCTCTTTCCGGCTGTTTCTGAACATTTGCAGAAATTTTCGGGCGGTCATCTCAAACCGCTCTAGCAAGGCCTTTTTCAGCATGTCGTAATCATGTTGGTTGGTTCCCAGCTTTGTATATACGTCATAAGCAGTACTTTTCAGTGACGTTGAGAGTTTAAGTGCCCAGCGAGAACTCTCCAACCCATACAGATTTGCGAGCCTCTCGAATTTTTCTAGATAGCTGTCAATTTTCTCATTGGGACTAGGAAAAGACTCTAAAGCAAGACATCGCAGTTAATTGGGCAGACTGAGTGCTGGAGAGATCCATTGACTGCGACTGGGGCGAAGACGGCTCTCCGTTATTCGAAGTAGAGGCACCCCAACTCTCTAAAGCCTTAAGCGCCAATTCATGCTGTCTTTCCTTGTCTCTCTCTTCGCGTTGTCTCTCCTTCTCTCTTTCCCTGCGGGCGTCCATCTCTGCCTCAATTTTCTTCTGCTCCAATTGACGATCGTCCGCTTCTTTCTTCCTAGCTTCTGCCCTCTCTTCCGCTTCTTTCTTCTCTGCTCTATCATGCGCTTCTTTCCTCTCTGCTCTCTCTTGCTCCGCACCATACCTTTCAAGTTCTTTGTTGACAAACAGGTTCGCGGCTTCTCCTTCTAATCCTGAGTCCTTCGCCTCCTGTCTCAAAATGGATCTTATTCTAATTCTCTCTGCCATACCAAAGAACTGGATGCTTCTAAGACTAGAGAATAGTAAGATGGAACAAGAAGGGGAAATAACTCAAACTCGCTACGAGAAAAAAAACTTAAAGTATAAATTTACTTGTGTTACCTCCTACTTGAAATGTGCAAACTTATCGCTGCTATTATTGTCACTTAAGACTCTTAACGCAAGCGACTATGCCACTAAAATGGTAAGTTACACTAGAAAAGAATCTACTCTTACTAACAGTAGAGAAAAATTTATATTAAAACAATTTAAAAGGAAAAAAAAAAATTTTTTTTATCCTAAAATGTTAATTCTCTAACAACAAACTCCGTCCCTGAAGACAATTTTGAGATGAGACGTAGTTAACTTAATTTTTAAAAATCAGAACAATCCGTCTTTAGCTTAGCTCAACTCAAACGCTTCAAAACCTTTAGTGATTGTAAAACAATCACGCAGTCCCAGCAATTATATAACCAAAAAATTTCAATTCCCTCTGCCAGAGAATACAAAGGTGACAAATCTTTTATTATCACTAACTGCCTGCTCCTGTGGAAAAAACAAACCTGCCTTAATTATTGTGTGGTCGGCCCAAATACTGAACGGCTTGGTCTAGGGGAAGTAATTACTTTTTAAAGATTATACCCTACTTCACAAAGACAATCAACCACACTATATTTTAACTAGGTTCAGAATCTCGAACGAGCTAACCATATATTGTCGTAATTTTTATCTGAGAGAGTTCTGATGGATATTGGTCCCTTTAGAGTGTAGAGTGATATTGAAGGCTCTGTGAAAATAAGGATTATGAGAATGGGGTAGTAGATTCACAAGCGCGGGGAAGAGCAAGGACAGTCTCTTATTACGACAATATCTGTTTCTCACAGACTATTCCTATCTCTCTTCTGAACAAACAATTGTTTGTCAGTTCCAGTCGCTCAGGCGCACTCACCGATTTGGTGATTCTGTCGCACAACGTACATGAATACAGCCTACACAGATGAGAAATGTTTGGAGTTTTGGGCCAGCCGACAACCAATACAAATAAAGTTTAATACCTTTATTATCATAAATCAGTCACAAATAATTATACATTTACAGTCAAAAATCAAAGGTTACAGAATACAAATATGACAAGGGAAGAGGGGGGTTTGAGGAGAAATATCCCATCCACCGTTTCCCGTTTGTATTTACTAACAGACAAGACCCGGTCCAAAAGACAAGAAAGGGGGGGGGGGGGGGTGATCAGAGATAGGCAATTTAACCAACTGGTAAATTTATTACTCTGAGGCAAGGGGTTACAGTAAAGGGGGTTAGAGGAAAAGCTAGGGTTCTCAAATGTCTCCCTTTAATCAACAAATTTTACGGGAGGAGGGAATGAACACAGTTACACAATCCCGCTAGGAGAAGTCTCGTACAAGGAATATAATGCACCTTAATACTAGGTCGAACTAATTAAAAGGGTAAAGAAAAGATTAAATCTCCTTTCATTCAAAAAACACACTAGGACTGGCCACCCCACAGACACACACGCAGACTTACCAAAATGGTGAATTCTGGCACTCTAGGAATTATTTACCACAGCAGCTAATACCGTGGAATAATGGACTGGTCTTCTTATTTCTTCCGTGTCAGGCCCCAGATTTAACGAGGTAACAAATAGTCTCAAAAAATCGCCAGACGGTGAAGCGTAAAGGCTACTGTTGGTTTAGATAAAGTTCCTAATGAATGGCACAGGCACTTGGCTAGGCGTGAGGTATGGTGTGGTTCCTAAAATTGGCACAGCTGGTGGAGATAACTTTCTTTTTCCGAACTGTCACAAGTTAAACACACTGAGGTAAGTTCTTCTTCGGGGGTGGGTAAAATCCACTGAATATACTTGACAGACAGCGTTCAGGTAGATCTATGTTCTTCCTCACAAATAGGGCAGTGAATAAAATATGTTCTGCTTCCAGTTTACTTTAAGGACTATATGAACTAGTATTTTAAAAGTGTTTCCTGGGTGGCTTTATTCTCAGTTAAATTCAGAGGAGCGGGGCCCATTACAGGTCGCCACAAGTTTAGCTTTAAAAAAGTTCATATGTTACTGGAGTTATCGAATTGAGTTGGCAGAACTCTGTATATAATTTATAATTGCTGGGATGCAGGTTGAATGATCGTTCTGAATGAAAGATAATCAAAACAAGAAATGCATTACAAATCATATTATAATCTGACACGCGATAAATTACAGTTAGCCTATTTACTTTATTAGCGTCGTCAATTTAACAAATCAGGAAAACTCCCCGTGAGTTAAAAATAATTAAAAGCACATCTATCTATACAGAACTAAACTGTATTTACTAGTTATAATTCCCTTTAACGTCTGCAAAATTAATTTACGCGTCAATTGTATTAGGAAATACTTTTAGAAGTAACATTTAGTTTGCACTAGAACTTTGAAAATGGGTTTATTTAATAAGGTTAAATTTACACCACAATCCAGTGAAATAAATTGAAATAACTAGACCACTGATCACTCGAAGCTAATGTATAAATTACCGTCTGCGCAGAAAGAATACACTCCAATAGTCAACAAAGGTAGATGAAATCTAGCAGGAATCCGACTAGGCTATATGCTAGTGAAACTAGGATTCTGTCAGAACGAACGATAAAATGCAGTTTTCGGAGTTCTTTATTTATACTATCTCGAATGTAACTTAAATGGGACGTGTTGGATTTTCACACCTTTCTTGAAGTATAGCAAAATCCGAGGTACAACGCCGTTGTGTTAACCGCTGTGTTTCCTCCGTTTTCCCCGGTCTACCGATCTTCTTCGTCTCAGGCTGCTCGCATGAGGGTGCGAAAATTTCTCGAGAAACTAACTACGTTAGCTGAGAGTTCCCTGATTTCTTTAGATCGTATACCGCTCCACGTTGAATTCTGAAGATCAGCCTGTCTTTGATGGTACCGCTGTTCTGAGAAGCTTTGGCAACTCCCACCAGGCGGAGCGACAGCCAGGTAAGAAAATGGACTGCTGTTAATTGCTCTAGAAACAGGAGTGAGTCTCTGGCCACGTCCTCTTTTGGGCCGGCGTTAAGGAAAAGATTGCTATAAATCGTTCTCAGAGATGGTCGTGGGCGTGATTTAACCTCCCATCAAAACCATGCGATCTCAAAAGTTCACAGAAGATAGCAGGCTACATATTAATGATCCAGCGTCTAAAATTCTCGTGGAAATGCTGCATGCGGGTTAAAGTTACAATAGATGATCAGGGGTTCTAAAGTTATGAGAGGCCAATATTCTGTTATAATCCATCGAGTCAGGGAAATTCATTTGTCATACTTAGACGTACGTCACAGTGTGTGAGTTTGAATACAACTCGCCCGTATATATAGGTATATGAGGTAACTTTTACTGCTTAAGGAATGCTTTTGATTGGGTCTCGGCGCGGCAAGCTGATTGGTTATATGCGGTTTCGTACAATCCGTGACCCAGGCCGACTTCCGAAAAACAGGGCTTATGCCTAATTTTATTCTATCTGCCGCCATATTGGGAGACAAAATGGCCGTGACCGAGACCCGAAATTTTAGGCTAACGTTTTTCCTGGCGTATACTTCGTGTAATTTATTCTGGCTCAGAGACTGGTGCACGTTGATTGGCTGGGGCAAATCTGTATCCTGACATAGTGTATTAACTAAGAAGTGGGTTTACACACACGTTTTACGACAATACCAAAGAAACTCAGAATAAAGAGAATCAACTGTAAGTTTATTACATAAATTAACATTACAGCTTAACGTCAGATCCGACCTATTCAACACGTAATATTATAACTGTATTTTATTTTATTCTGGAAATAAAAAGCCAAAATTCAATTTATTAGTCAAATAGCAGTTTTTTTCTTTGTTTTGACATTTGTTTCAAGTAAATCCAAGCGAGAGTGTAAACATTTAAAAACAGGGAGTAACTTTTTAATTAGCCTCCATACACATGTGGAAATGAACCTCTGGCCATGAGGCTAATTATATCCTCATGGACTCTTGAAATCATACCTACACTTCCAGGGATTCCCCCTGTGGTGAAATTGTTGAGAACCCATCATTGCACACTATGCTTGGAGACGTCACTTGAGCCCCAGACGTGCTTCTTTAGCTTTGACTTGGTTGACTGCGTGCAGGATGATCTCACTATGGACCCAGTGAAGGCAGGTGGAAGCTGAGAAGTGGCTCTGTGCAGGACGTGAAAATTCATTGGGAGAGTCTAGAACGGGAGCACAGTATTTTAGGTCTGCATAGTCGGAGAGCCCCCTTAGATGGCGGGGAATGCACAGTATGCCACGTGCTTCTTACTTCTAGATTCGACGATCCTTTAAATGCAAGCCAAGCTGGAGAAACTGGAGCTCATGACTTTAACTCAACACGTTTCGGAATGGCAGAAAAGCCACAGGAAAAGCCTAGATCTACAGTGTAGATAATACCAAGGAGTCTTCATCTTGGTACTGGCTGCAAAAGAGCGAGAAGCTCAGCAGCGCTAGTTAAAAAAACAACAAAAATTAGCCTCCATATGTTTCCTTACACAGTGATTCAACATGAATCACTTCGTCAAATTAAAAGTAGTTTGAAGCCACGGTTTAAAAAAGTAAAAGAAGACTCATAGTAGTTAATGACGTATGGGATTGACGTATTATAGACTTCGCCTATACTAGGTTCTCAGCTTCATGAGATGAATTTACCTATTGTAGCTCTTGCTGTCTTTGCCTTCTCTATCTCAAGAACAATTGGGGTCCCATTTTTACTATTGGGTAGACTAGAGTGCGGTGCGATGCGACTTGCATTTGAACCCAGTCCCCTTGCCTTCACAAGTAAGCGCTCTAACCACTCTGCTACTTGGATGTTCAGCTGGTTTGAGGATCCACACACACACACACACACACACACACAAAAGGCAAAACTATCATTGAAACAAAGGAGAAAAATATAGAGGCCAACGAAAGGTGAAATCTCTCAAATATATCAATTTGCTGTAGTGCTTCATAGCGTGAAGAAACGGGTTTTTTTTTTTTTTTCATTTAATTTATATTTTAACCAACAGGAAACCACAAGTGCAGTGACGTTTATACAAGAGTTATGTCCTGTGTTTCAACATTTTATGACTAGACACTTGTTACAGGGACTAGTGGCTTTTTTGTGTGTGTGTGGGGACCACGACCACGCAAACATACGTACATGCAATATAATATATTGTAGTTTCTAACTGACATGACGTCACTATCTGCCATCAAGAGACTTTACACCTACACTACAGCGAAGTACCAAAACATACCAGGCACCACTCCAAAAATATACATTTGAATCATACAGACTGACGTCTTTTACAGAGACAATATTTGACGTTGTAAAGTAATAAGAGAAATAACAGCACGTATCACACAAAAGGCCTAAATTAGTCTTATCAGAATGTTGCATTCTCTCGCTTCTGTCGCCCACAAAACGTCATTTGAAACAGTTGAGAAGTAGGCACATGCCCTTTACTTGTCTCTGTGATTAATAACAGCAAGGAAAAAACAGGGGCTGGTTACATTTTATGACAACAAACAACACTTGCCAGTTTGCGCGTACAGGAAAGTAACATGTAATAATGTGGAAGGAAGAAACACGCTTTGTGAACGGCACAAACATTGACGGCTACAAGAACACCTGACAGCACAGAAGTTGTTGGTGTTTTGGCTATGTCAGGATCTTGATAGTTTGGTTTGTCCAAGTTTTGATTGTTCATATTTTTTCTTTATTCCCCCGCCTTCAATTTTTAACTACTGCTACTATTAACTGCTGCTGCTGCTGCTACTACTACTACCCCCGCTACTACAATTATTACTGTGGTGAAGTACAGCGATAAAATCATAAATTTTATGTAATAAAGTCATAATTAGTAAAAGTTGTAACGCGTCTTCTTCCCCGCGCCAGAAAACGCATTGATTTAAGCAGGACAGAACATAGTGAGAAATCTTATCGCCGCGTTGGTAGTATTAGCATTTATAACGCGCCCGTCAAGGGTTAACGATAAAAATTTGAAAATTCTACTAGCGTAGGGTTCCAGGAAAGATAGAAAGAATAAAACACACGAACGCATAAGATTGAGAGAGCGGACACCTGCTGCCGGCTTGTCAAGTGTTAGAAGCTTGAATTAGCTACTCGGGCCAACAGTGCGAGACGATGCCGCTAGCTTGTGTCGAAAACGATGTCGCAAGTTTAAAAATTTAAAAATACCCCGCTAGCCCAATACATTTTTAACGACAGACACTGTGGAAAAATATATATATACACACACGCATAATTACTTCCTATCGGGAAAAAGGAAGATCTGAGGCGAATTTTATAACATTCAAGTAGTTGAAACTTAGAAAACAACGAACACCAAAATGGAAAAGATATTGAATTCTTTATTAATAGGTTTATGATCATAAAAGTTAGCTAGTTTAAGAGCTGGTCTTGTCCTGATGGGTAATATGCTTTCGAATAAAAAATCCGACAGATAGAAAGAAAGTTATAGACAAAAGACGGTATTTGTTCGTACAGACAGACCAACACATGCTCGTTTGGACTTGCACTAACGGTGACATTTTGACGCGTCCTTGAAAAAGGCAGGAAAAGGTTACATGCAGTCTGTTGTAGAAAGTGGCAGAAAAAGGGGAGAAAAATTATGGGATGGCTTAACAAAAAATATATTTAGCAGTAGAAATCTAAGAATGAGAGAGGAAAAAAAAACTTGGTAGTGTCCAAAAATCAAGTCTGTTTTTGCTTTTAATTTCAAATTTCAAAATTGTCGTTCGTTTATTGGCCAAAGCCTTTCATATTATTAAGAAAATTCAACGGCTTGACGCCATTTGTAGAAGATAGTCCCGAGAGCAGGACGTTGTGAATTTTGTGAAAAGTGATTAGCCTTATTAAAGCAAATATATATGAAAGTATAGGCATCACAGTCCAGCCAGCAGTATATCTGGAATCTGCTATTCAACGTACCTGTGTTTTTTTTTCATTGAATTTCTGGTAGGATCGACATTATTCATATATATATATATATTGTTTAAAAATGTGAGTGAGAGATGCTGCCATCACGACTAAGTAATCAGGTCCCAAGCTGATCTATGCAGGGCTTGAAGGAGAATTAGGATATAACACATTGCCAGTTTTGTAAATGCACATGTGTTGTGAAATAAAATGTTTTCTTAGGTGACCAGAGGGACACAGCTCACCTATCCCATTGTATGGTAGAAAAGAAAGATTAATAATATTATTGCAGATGCAGTGCCGCCCTTGTAGGAGAGACATGTGAACAACACTGGTACTCTGTGGAATGGATGTGCTGGATTGGTCCATTGGATATGACCCAGCTCTTTATTTCTTATGTATGCTCTTTTGTATATAAAACACAGTCTAAATAAGATATCACCCAGGAGACATTGTTTCATTATTACAGAGTCTTATCTGGCACTAGTCCGGTGCCAGAGTTCTATGTGAAAGCTGTTGAGGAGTTTGGAGTCCAGTAGTGATAGGGGTCGCCAGTTTCCCCCCTATTACTTTTGGAGCAGTGGTCATTCGGCAGAAAGACTTCAGACAGTTCCAGTGGGCCAGATAAGTGAAATATCTGGTACCCTAACAGTACATCAGCTATAAGAGCAGCATACTCCTGTATTCAAGAAATAAAACATTTCCCTAGTGAAATTAACAGAGACAGTGTATTTTAAAGAGACTGGGAGTGATTATAAGAATCCCAAACAGCCATCCAGTGTGAGAAACCAGTAATAGACAGATTTTAGTAACACTATTAGTTTAATGTTACAGTATTTGTTTGGACACTTGTCCCAGTGGGTCTAAAATTTACATTTTGTATATATATCTTGAATTCTTTTCATTTTTAAAGTCCTGACCAGAAGAATACTAGGTTCAGGACCAAATAAATCATACAGAAAATTATTAATTGTACAAAATATCCCAGGTGTTATTTCCTTTAATCATAGCCTTTAATACTTGTTAATGTAGAGGTGTATTAGTGTTAAAGTATCATCACACCACACTTGCATATCCCTAGACATTAGACGTAGCTATCATTTATACCAGTCAAGATTAAGTCTGCTTGAGGCCATAAGGTGGTGTAGCGGGAGGTTATTTAAAATTATTTATTATGTAAGAGTATGCCAGTAAAGAGTTCTGACCTTACAAGTAATACCCCAGTCTTAGAAATAAGCACTGGTGTATTGTTATCATAAAAATAGTCAGACTGTGAAAACCCTGGCCCAGTTGGTAAGAAGTAGTACCAGGATTTAAGGTGTCTCCTCCCTGTGACTATCTTATGATTACTTATATTCTAGGGGATAAGTAAAATGTACATTCACTGAAACCATAAATGGAAGAAGTGAATAAATCCTCAGGTACAGTTAACATAGTTTAATAATTACACTAATATTCTATTTCTACTAGTTGGAAAAGAGCATTGAAATAGCTTCTGATACTGGACAGTCTGGTTTGAGTTATTTCATGGAACCTGCAACATATCAGCCTTGGCTAGTATCTGGCTAGACTTGTAGCTGACTAGCACAGATGTCAGACCAGTCAGTCATCAGATGTCACCGTTATACAATCATAGTAAGTAAGGACATCATTCCAGTGATATAGCATTAATATTACATTTCAATTAAGTGTAACTGACCAGCACATAAGTCAGACAAGTCAGTCATCAGGTGTCAAAGTTATACAGTCATAGCAAGTAACATCATTTCAATGATACAGAATTAATATTAACATATCCGTAATAAACATCATCTGGTTTACTCTGCTCCTATACATCCTTTTCTGATCTATAACTTGATCCTTCTAAATCATATCAAGTACAAATTCAAATACTGATGCTATCTTAGCAACTACCCAAAATTAATACATAAAATAAATAAAGTGAGTGACCACGTGATCAGGTTGCTTTCTACTGAAACTGGCTGTAAAACACTCCAGTTTACCAGCTGTAAATGGGTACAAAGTTGTGCGCTCGAACTAGGGAAGGCAAAGGCAGCGAGGAAGGGGACTAGTCACCTTAACCTCGTAAACTGGGATCTTCCACGAAGAAGTTTCTAACACTTCATTTCCCTATGACCATCTCTGCCATGGGACTGCCTTTATCTTCGTAAGCGATAAAGCAATATGATAAATATCTCTTCATTAGGCTGTGGGGCTATTTGTGATTAATTTTTGTACAAGCAACAATCATCCACAATGCACATGTTTAGATCATATAAAAATACAATACATTATATCAATAACTATTATACAGGCATATTTTGTGAATTCTATATGAACCTGAAATAACAAATATTATACACGGTAGTTATCATAATTTCGCTTACCCTCAGACTTCAGATACTGGACTTAACAATGTTTCTGGCGATTCGCTCACAATTCATGGGTAGTGGCGAAACTCTGCCTCCAGTCTGTCTCAAACCTCTTTCGTTGTCTGTGTCTCCCGTTTACCGATCCGCTACTTATACGCATCACGCGGCCGTATCGGAGAGCAGTGACGTCACAGCCTAAGACTATGCCTGACAAATCTTTCCCGAACAGCGACTCCAGCCGATTTGTGCGTCGACTGAAATTTTGCCTTTCTCATTCTCAGCATATATAATATCCATATTGTTCCATCTTATCTAGTTTTATCCAGCCGATAAATCTCTATCTTCCTATCCCTGTAATTTCCCAAACTGTTATTTGTTGATTTTAATATTTAGAACAGAAGTGGGTTTACCAGCTGTTAGCGTAACTGTGGGCAGCCGAAATACGCATATATCTCCGTAAATGAGAACTTCCTACCGTTCCTTCTTATATGCAGTTATACACAATCCTTCCCTGAACTGAAATGTAAAATCCTTTTCATACTGATTCCCTTCTGCTTTTATTTATCCTTGGCGATTTCCTCTGTCTGATACACATTTCGCTGATACGCCGCCATTTTGAAAGCGGTCAATCGATCGTTGACGGGTTTATAAATCTACCTGAAAACGTTTGCAATGACTTGAAACCAATTTTGCGACAGGTGGTAGCAGAAATGTATCCTGATAACTCACCCTAAATTTGTTAGAATCAGGGACCGTCACAGCTGGCCTCATTCAGTACAATAAGGAAACATATCAACATCATTTCATAACATCAAAACCCACCACAATTACCACCACTACTACTACCGTTTCTACTACTATTATCGTTACTACAACTACGACTGCTACTACTATTTCTTCTTCTTCAAGTACCATGCCAGCTGGCGCAAATGATCATGTCTCTCCACAACATCGTGTTTCCAGTACTGTTCTTCAATTCTGTTACCGATTTTCAAGGGGGTAGCGACAGGGCGATCGCTACTCCCTTGGGACTTTGAAAACCTTTATTACATATCAATCGCTCCAATATTTTTCCCATATTTGGGACCTAAATGTAAGTAATCGTTAGGTCGGACGACGGACGAATTAAAATATGTCTGGTACTGGACAATGGTAAGTACCCTAAAGGTTTCGAACATAGTTTGCAAGTAATTCTACGTGGCGAGACAATGAAATATAATAAAGAGAATGGCCATATAACAATGAGACAAAAGACGACGCCAAGCATGCGACACAAGGGGACTTCACTCGAACCGCAAAAACAGAGGATTTTGTGACAACAGGCGGATAATATCTGTATCTGGCGGCAAACCCCAAATCAAAAAATGTTATGCTATGATATGAAGTATGACTCGGAAAGCAGCGGCTGGGAGACTTTTTCAGGCCATAAATCGTGGATTCCTCAGCAAGAAAGAGGTTGGTAAGAAAACGAAGATGGCTGTATACCGCTCCACCTATGTCCCAGTCTTGACATATGGATGCGAGTCGTGGGCAATGACTACAACCCACAAAAGCCAGATCCAAACCTCAGAAATGAGGTATCTGAGGAAAGTGGTTGAAGTAACAAGAAGAGACATGGTCCGCAACCAGACGATCCGTCAAGGCCTAAAATCCCATCCGCTGCAGACCCAAATAGAACAGTCCCAACTAAGATGGTTTGGCCATGTCTGCAGAATGGGAGAAGATCGGCTACCACGACAAGCATGGGAAACAAAGAGCCAGGGATCCAGACCTCCAGGACGACCCAGAGTCCGCTGGGAGGACAACATTAGACAATCTTTGAAGGACCGAGGACTAGAATGGAACCAGGCCAGGAAGAAGACAGCTGATAGAATGGTCTGGCGCTCTCTCTTCCAAACCTCTACACCTCACGGTAGAAGGGGAACGACTAAGTAAGTAAGTATAAAGTATGTATGAATTTTTATAAAATTTTATCTCTTTGTAGTTGTACCTTACTTTTATGTAATCATGTTATAAATAGTTATCTTTTAAAATAAAAATTAATTTTGAGCACTGTATAATCTTTCAAGTTGTCACATTTTTTTCAAAATTCGATATTTTGTTTTTTAATTGTTTAAAAATGTGTGTAAATAAGGAAAAGGGGAGGGGAGGAGGCGCCTTATTCTGAAGTATCACCCCTCCCTTGGTCAATTCCCAGATCCGCAAGTGCTCGCTACAAACTTTGCACTATCTTTTCTCTTCTTTCGGTTTTTATCTCTTTTCCGTCAGTCTTTCCTGTTGTTGCAATATATTCCAGCTTTCGTCTTTTTAGATCATGTCCAAAGACAGCGGATTGATTCCTTCTAAAGCGAGGAATAAGCTTGCTATGGGCACTGGCTTATTTCAGGACATGCTCATCATTCTTTTTAACTGTCTATGATATTCTTACGATTCTTCTATAAAACCACATCTCGGTGGTTTCCAGGAATTTTCATGCTTGTTCATTAAATGTCCATGACTGTACTTGCATGTGTCTGGATTTTCCCTATATAACAATGAAGAACTATTTTCTACCGAACACCATCACCATCCAATAACTGCTAACTCGGAGCCCCCAAGAGGACACGCGCACCATCATAGCGGGTAGACGCTGGAATTGGGTTGGCCACATCCTCAGAAAAGACCCTGACACCATCACCAGAACTGCCATGCTATGGACTCCAGAAGGAAAGCGAAAGCAAGGACGACCAAAAGCCACCTGGCGGAGAACAGTGGAGGCGGAGATGCTAAGCATGAACCAGAGCTGGGGCACCACACGAAGGATGACTGTCGACCGAGCAAAGTGGAGAGTTTGTTGCTGCCCTACAAGACGCCACCAGGCGTGATGGCCGGATTGCTTTGTCAGTCAGCGACCAAGGACCAAAGAAGAAGAACTCTTTTCTAACTTCCACTGACGAAGATTTGTTAGACAAAATATATTTAATTTTATGGAGCCGCTGTTTTTTGACTGGGTTATTCTTATCTTATTACTTCTACACAAACAGCAAACCTGTTGAAGCAACAAGAAGGTTCAAAGATAAAAACAATAGCAAACGGCAATAAGGTATAACAGCTGTACTAATGACCACAGTACTAGCGCAGCAGCAGTGCCAATGAAACACGAAGTGTGGTAAAGAATCGAAAAAACCGTCGGTCAGCGCAGCATTACAAAGTAGTCTGTGTTCTAGAACCTCAAAGGTTGAAGAACTGAAATTTGTGTCAAGATCATAAGGTCTTTTATATTTGAATATGCGCCTTAATATAATCGATGGATCATATGTCTAGGTTGAACGGTGCGCGCCATGTCAAAACGAGGCAAAAACTTCTGGGAAAAGTTTAAGAATCAAATGCAGATCCCAAAACTAATGAGGAGAAGAACAGGCGATTGAAATAATGACAAGAAAAACATGGACAGAGCACACAATACCCAGGATAGGAATTATCTGCGAGGTCTGCACGAAAGGTGATGGCCCACATTGGTCTTAAAGAAGAAGCAGCAGCAGCGGTATTTCCTGCTTGAAGCACCAAAACTTCAACTGAACAGCCAGAAATGATGGCGGGATTATGATAAACTCGGAACTTTTAAAAACAAAAATCGTCATCATGTGACGTATTCTCTCCAGAACGTTGTCTCTATTACACTACAGCCAAAAAAAAAAAAAAATACGAATATATAAACAACGAAGGTTTAAAAATCCACACACCGATATATTTGATTGTTTAGGTATTGAGAATTGTGTCTGTAAAAACTCATGACCCGACACTTGGCATAACAAATTGTTTTTTCAAATCACATTTTGTACGTGATTCACGCACACATAAACAATATCGCGTTTTTTAGTGTCTTTCTTGGATTTCTGCAAACACCTGAAGAATATGAGACTCTCACATTGTTATTACTTCATTCCTATTGCCCACACACATAAATATATATAAAAAAATACGGAGGTCTTGTTCCATCTGAGCACTCCAGCCTTTGTTCCAGTTTTCCAGGTTTTCGCCAGTTTTTTTTTTGTACCACTTCAGTTCACGACGACCACGGCTCGTACCCGCGTTGTCCACGTGCTCCTGAGATGGTACTTACTTACCGTAAACACTTTGAGCGCGGCTAGGAGGGGGTGGGGGTAAAATGCGCAGTGGTGTCGACTGTAGAGGTAAAGCATATTTTATGACCTCTGCGCCCTAATTATACACATTGTTTGCTCAAACACTAAACACGACTTTCTCATTCCTATTTCATTTTTACATATCCTATCTCAGCAGATTTTGTCTGTCCCTATTAACCTGAAGGTATTAATGTTTCTAGCAATCTATCTTAATGTTATTTTTCTCTTTTCTTTTTCATTTAGTATTTTTCAGAGCGTCCGATTGGGAGAGTGGTGAGAGCGCTCGTCTTTCGTGGCAGAGGTGTCGTGTTCGAAACACCGTGGTGTTACTGCCTCTCATCAGATTCTGTCTTCTCCTATTAACCTGAAGGTATTATTTTTTCTAGCGGTCTATCTTAATGTAAGTTCTTTCTTTACATAATTTTCTTTTTCAGTTAATACTTTTCAGAAGAAAGTACCACTTTGATTCTCTTGTCTCATGCACAGTTGTCCGTCTGCGGCAGTTATATTTGCTTCTGTTACTGTGAGATTAAGAGTGTTCTCTTGTCTTACGCACAGTTGTCCGTCTGCAGCAGTTATATTTGCTTCTGTTACTGTGAGATTAGGAGTGTTCTCTTGTCTCACAGCTTTCTTCCTCTAGGCAGTAGAAATAGATATACTATTTTCCATACTTCTTTGAGTATATCTATGTAGTGTATTCTTTCGTCACGCAGTTTTCTACTTGTCTACAGCAGTATTAGCTATATATTTTCCCCTATTACTTTGAGAATACCTAAGTCTTGTGTTCTCTTGTCTGAGTTACAGCCCTACCCAGCTTACAACAGTATACGGAGTGGAGAATGCCAACAACCCACTTCTCTCCACGAAAAACTGTGTGGAGATGTAAGGAACCTTGAGCTGACTAATAATAATAATAGCCCCTTCAGTCATAACTGACTATGGGAATGCGCCCCTGAGGTGGCAGCCCTCAGCTGCTTATTTTCCTGGTGCTCCTTTCGACGTTTTCTCCTCACCTCTGCTTCTTGTGTGAGCCTCTCTTCTCCCAATCTGAGGTGGCGCCGTAAATAGCATCGCCACTTAGTGCGATCGGCAGCTTCATCCTCCCATGTTGCTGGATCCATGTCCAGTGCCCTCATATCTCTCTTGCACACATCTTTGAACCTCAGCTGTGGTCGCCCAACTGTTCTCTTGCCATCTGCTAATTGTCCGTAGAAGATATCTTTTGGGATGCGACCATCTTCCATACGGCGAACATGGCCAAGCCAGCGAAGTCTGCGCTGTCTAAGAAGCGTATACATACTTTGAAGGCCAGCACGTGACAACACCTCGACATTTGTCACTTTATCTTTCCACGAGATGCCAAGGATGCGGCGTAGACACCGCAAATGGAAGGTATTGAGCCTTCTTTTTTGCTTAGCATAGGTCGTCCAGGTCTCGCTGCCATATAGGAGTGTGCTGGTGACGCAGGCATTATATACCGCAGCTTTGGTCTTCATTGTGAGTTTAGAGTTTCCCCAAACACACGATGTGAGGCGGGCAAAGGTAGCTGCAGCTTTGCCAATGCGGCTGTCGATTTCTGTATCCAGTGAGAGTTTGTCATTGATGGTAGACCCTAGGTATGTGAAGTGGTGCACCACTGCCAATTCATAGTTATCGATAGTGATAACTGGTGCAGCACCCACATCCTGACTCAGCACATTCGTTTTCTTTAGACTTATTGTGAGGCCAAAGTCCTTGCATGCTTTTAGTGAAGCGATTCATCAAGCTCTGAAGCTCCTGTTGGCTTTGAGTGACGACTGCAGCATCATCAGCGAACAACAAGTCTCTTATAGTGACCCTTCTGATTTTTGTTTTTGCCTTCAGCCTTGAAAGATTAAACAGACGGCCATCTGACCTAGTGTGAAGGCATATTCCTTCAGTTGCATCTCTGAATGCATGTTTCAAGAGTAAGGCAAAGAAGATTCCGAAGAGGGTTGGAGCCAGAACACAGCCTTGTTTAACGCCACTTCGTATATCAAAGGGCTGTGACGTGCTTCCAGCATATTGGACTGTTCCCTTCATGCCGTCATGGAATGACTTTATCATTTCCAGCATTTTAGAAGGGCAGCCTATTTTCAGGAGGATTTTAAAGAGTCCATCCCTACTAACCAGGTCGAATGCTTTTGTGAGGTCTATAAAGGCGATATATAATGGTCTTTTCTGCTCTCTTGATTTTTCCTGAAGCTGGCGGAGAGAGAAGATCATGTCTGTTGTTGATCTGCCAGCTCGGAATCCACACTGTGCCTCTGGATATATGCGCTCAGCTAACTTGTGTAGTCGCATTAAGATGACTTTGGCAAAAACCTTACCAACAATACTAAGAAGAGAGATGCCTCTGTAGTTATTGCAATCACTTCTGTCTCCTTTATTTTGTATACAGTGTTACAATCTTGGCATCTCGCATGTCTTGAGGAATAGTTGTCTCTTCCCAGCACTGGCACAGCATCCTATGCAGGGGATGTAATAGCGTGCTCTTACAGCATTTGATTAAATCAGGAGGAATCCCATCACTGCCTGGTGCTTTGCCAGAGGCCAAGCTATCAATGGCCTTGCTGAGTTCCTCTAATGTTGGTTCGGCATCCAGCTCCTCCATAGTTGGCAGACTGTTGACACCATCAAGGGCTGCAGGCGTAACGGTATTGTCTCTAGCGTAAAGCTCAGAGTAGTGCTCGACCCACCTCTCCATCTGCTTACCCTTATCGGTTAGCTTCTCTCCGCTGATGGTTTTTAGCGGTGCCGTCTTACTTTTATGGGGGCCAAGTGCTTTCTTTATATCGTCATACATTTGTCTAATGTTGCCTGTTTGCGCTGCGATCTGGATGCTCTCACTGAGCTGGAGCCAATAGTCATTTGCACAGCGTCGAGCAGTTTGTTGAACTTTGCTTCTCTTAGCCCTCAGGATCTGTAGGGTTCTGGCACTCGGTGAACGTTTGTATTCATTCATAGCACTGCGCTTAGCTTCAATGACAGGTGCCATCACATCTGATGAAGCATCAAACCAGTCATTTGACTTTGCTGTTTTCTTACCAAAGGTGGCAAGTGCAGTACTTTGAATGGTGTTCCGTAGATGCTCCCAGTTCTCTGTAATAGTATCACCATGCTGAGGGCTACTGAGCACTTTCTCTGAGCTGACTATTGCCTTTATTAGAGTCGTTAATGTAGAAGTCTGATGGCGAACGAGATGTCAGGAAGCTTGAGCTGACTACTGCCTTTATTAGAGTCGTTAATGTAGAAGTCTGATGGCGAACGAGGAAGAGGATGATGATGCAGGTTTTTTCATGTCTATTTACAGTAACAATAGCTATATACACCACCCCCCACTTACTTTGAGCATACCTAAGTTTTTTTGTGTTCTCATGTCTCAGATACAGTTGGAACTGATGAGTCTTGTCTAGCAGTCTTTATCACTCGATTGGCAGATTGCTTTGTGTGCTAGCTTCTCGAGGAAAAGTTACTATCTTCGAAACGTGATAGCGACACGTTCCAGTCTACCCAGCTCTAAATGGGTATTTGACTCTGCTCTTGAGTTAAGGAAAGTAAAGATGGCGAGGAAAGAAATCGATCACACAACGCAAAACGTTGAAACCTAGCATGGTGAAGTCTCTAACACTTCATTCCCCACATGGGAGCATCTGTTATGGGACTACTACCTACTACACCTTCACTTTGGGGGGTGGGGGGGTCATTGCTCTGAGCGTATCCACGTAGTGTGTGTATCTTGGCTGAGGCCGAATGAAGCTTAGGCTTAGGCCTAATGAAGCGGCTTCATAATATTAATAAGTGGGCAGGTTCCGCTTTTTCAAACCTGTTTATTGACGACAGTGGGGTACTACACTCTCCCCCGTTTCCAAATAATACGCATATTTGACAATCGTACCGATCATCGCTGTCGTGAAGTCTAATTCACAACCCGTCATTTTTTACCCAAACTGCACGCCATACTTTATAAATACTATAGGGTAGCAGAAGCAATGAAAACGCGTCTTCATGCAGTGTTTATAATAACGTTTAGGCATTCAACATGGCGATCTCAAATCTGTGCAAACCAGTGGAGGATGGAATTTAAATACAGCATTATGAGCAAAGTACAACCTGGAAGAGCTTAGTAACTTAATAATAAGAATGTTGCTGAACCCGTCTGTGCAAAGATTTTCAAGGGGATTGCTATAGTAAGGGAGAAATCTCGAGTTAAATGCATCGGGACATCAGGCTAGTCCAACATTTTTCTGTTTAGGCTACGCATAGAATAAAACTAAAGAATGTAATAGAAAGTCAAGTATTTAGATGGATGAAGATTAACTCGGGGCATATTTTAAGCCTTAGATTAATAAAATCGCTCCAGGAATAAGGAAGATATTTAAAATCTAAGTTTTCCATATTTGCACATCGAGACAAATTATGCATACATTTTGGGGAACTCAAGCACATTTCGGCAACTGTCGCCTCTGTCGCCGGATGTGACCTATAAAAGACCATGCATCATGCAAATCGGGGCCATAGTTTTTGAAAATCACAGTGAGCGGTAAAAACGTTAATGATGAGTGCCTTTGCCTTCTGTATCTGAGAGCAGAATATTATAACCATTAACAGCTCGTCTGTATGTGCCTGAGGGTAAGAAAGAATATATATATATGTATACAATTATATTTATTTCTATTGATTAAGTACAGTGTGCATTAGGAAGTGTGTAGATGTGTTTGAACTACTGTGTAAATTTCTGGAGGCAAAAAGCCAAGCTTGTGAATATTCAAATAAATTGAAAATGGTGGCAAAAGTGTGTTTATAGTTTTAGAAAAGTATTTAAAAAATTATTTCTTGATGGAATGGACCACACACCAGGAACATAAGGAAGGATGAAAGAAATTGTTTTACTGTATTGATTGATATATTACTTAGTATGTTACACAAGACCTAATAAATGTATGGAGGCGAATCAAGGACAGTTAGCTATAACCAAGGAATTGGAGAAAGAAATAATCACAGTGAACTGAATTATGTTAATGCTGACTTGATGTGGTCTGTGCGTCTACCTGCACTCTGTTGTCTGAAACTATCTCTTACCTCCTACTTCTGTAGAAAGGGGATAGTGTCGTATATTTTTGATAGGGTAATTAAGATCAATTTTGGCCCAGCCTGAGTAGGACTAGAACAGGTGATAGCTCAGTGAGAGGTCAGGTAAAGAAATAGATTTTTCACAAGGGAAATGGTGAAAGGTAAAATCTGTCCCTGGATTTGATAGATAATCAATCCAGCCTATCGATTACGACTGAGATTTTTAGATCAGACAGACCTTCCTATAAATATATATTGATATATTCACCCACTCACATCTACACACACACAGATACGTGACGACACTTAGACGCACAGACGTGAAAACTATATCTATGGAATTGGGATCTTTTGGGACAAGCTGACCGACACACGTAAATAAAGTTTATGTAAATTTTATTTATCATAAAGAATCTACAACACAACAATATCTTTGAATATCAAAATCAAATACAATGAACATAGGTTAATGAGTTAATTAAAGAGTTAGACTCATAGGTTTAATCCTCCCTCCCTCTGTTGAGACACGATCCCGTTAGAGCAAAGTTATTAGCCCCCGAAAGAGTCAAAGGTTTTTACGCTTTGGTCTAAAATCCCCTCTACAGTAAAGAACAGAGTTATAAGTTAATCTATTCTGAAGTGAAATAGAGGAGCAGCTTTAGCAAAACTTACATAAGAAAATACAAAATAAGTACATGGGTTATATCCAAATAGAATTATTCTTCTCACGCTTTCTCTCGCTCTGACAAACCTGTGATCACAAATTCAGTCTCTCTTACCTACAAAGGTGCTTTCACCACATCTGGAACAATTGTTAATGGCACCCACAGCCCATCCACGGTTGGTTGTTTGGCAAATCAAGCCCCAGTTTCTCCAACGACTAATTAATCAAATGTTGGGAAACGCTTGATTTACTCTTGTAAGTAGGATGCTGATAAAGGTCACTTCAACTTTTGTCCAGGTAGTAAAATAATTAAGAGATCTAAATGTCACAGTGTACGTTAGCTTGGAATCTTCAATCAATACATCAAATGTCAGGTGAACAAATCGGTTCAGGATCAATCTTCTTCACAACACGTGGTCGTTATACAGGTAATGTCAATGTTTGGATTGGTAGCCACAACAGGCTGAATGTTTATGAAATTGGGAAAAGAACTCTGGATATGCTATAAGTTCAGTTATCATTTATTCTTAATATTATTTGGGTTTGTACTCTGTCTCTTTCTGGGTGTACCACAAGACCAGACAAGTCACCTTGAAAAAAACCCGATATTATATCAGAATGTTCTTTGATAAAGTTTATTTCCAGTTTCATATGGAATGGAAGCCGCTGGTAAGGTTTAGGGTTTGACCCAAATACTGTATAGGGAGAAAATACAAATACTTAACATAATATATTATAATTCACAATCCTATCCTTACCCAGCGTAACATAGAAGATATCTTATCCACTTCGGTTATTTAACTTAAATTAGAAACTATAAGCTTAGAGCTAGTCTCATCGTTTAAAAAAACTTCCGTGAAATAAATTCTAGTCATTTAAAAAGAATCCATCATCATGAATTAGAAATAAATACATATTTCGTCAATACTCATGATGAATCAGTGCATTACTAGTTGGTTAAAATATTCACTGACTGGTTACTAGCAGTTAATTTATTTATGACTGGAAGAGTTTAGTTAGAAATTATTATTTGTTCTGCTATCCACTGTAACACAGTAAAACTTAGAGAAATACCGTTTACGGACCTATTAGTAAATCACTCTGCACAGAAAATAACTAGTAAAATATAATTGACGATTTAAAAGATTAAATCACTCAAACTACTAGTATAGTATTTACCTCAACACCGAGCTACTAAGATTTATCTCCAACGACTACTAAGAAATTCACTTTTACAAGTATTCTAGAATCGAAGCTAGTTGCCTAGAGGAATCTGTGAGGTACTGGATGAATTGAGTTAGATTTCTGTGGTATATATATTAAAAGATAAAGGAGATAGTTAATTAACCCCCGAAAAACCAGACCCTACCAGATGTTCTCACCTACGGGAAATTTTACGTTCAGTTTTCGGCTTATGCGTAATTCAAAGCCGAAAACCCAGGATCTTCGTTCTCGCTTAGATCAGACATCGGCAATGCGCTAATCAGTCTGAGTTTCCTTCGTCTCTCTGCTCGTATTCACCGAGCAATGTCTTTAGATCTCCCGATTCGTCGTGTTTAATTACTTATCAAACGAATGGATTCAGGGAAAGGTAATAAAGATTTCTCTCTTAGGTTCCCCATATCCACTCAAATTGATTCAAATCTGGTCGCTGTCTGATCTCTACAACGATTTGATCTCTGGCGCTGGTGTTAGAATTACAGCTCACGTTAGCGAATATGTCTCTGGTAGACTCTCATCAAAGAAATATAGCGACCAGCATTAAATGCGTACTAAATGAGAAAGAGAGACATATCTGTTCTGAGTAATAGGAGGTTTTATGTTAACCCACCAGGCGTAGGTGAAGCTAGGTAAAAAAAAAAATGAAGATAAAGAAAATAGATATATGAAATCAATTATCATAATCTGCCACAGATAGAGATAGGCAATATAGTGGTGAAATTAAATATATTTCAGGTCGTATCCTGTAACTGACGTCCACCTTAAGGAGCTTGACTCTAATATAGGAGCTAGTGGTGCGAGTGCCCTTGATGCCATAGGGACGGTCACCCAATCCTAAGCCTGGAGGAGACACAATTTCCTGCCAGAACAGAGGTGGAACAGAATCAAAGCCCAGATTTAAAGATGCGTAGCCACCCAAGGCTAATGTTCGGTTATTCCATCATCACCACAAAATAGTTTATGATGATCCAGCAAAGCATTTTATCTAGGCAACCGTCCTAGTCAGAGATAGTCAAACTTAAGTAACTGTGAACAAGTTTGAAGCAATACTAGATAAAGACTGTCTTCAACAAAGTGATTTCAGCTTAAAGAGGAGAACATTTATATAATTCAAAAAGACTGTAGATAATTGTGACTAATGTCAAGTGTTTTATTTACTCGTATTTACTGTTGTAATTGAATTTGAGTTTTCTTGAAAAATTTTCAAGCAGAAAATAAGATTTGTAAAAATAAATTGTAAATATTTATCGGCAGACTTACTTAAATTATTTAAGTTAAGTTACAGTTCTTGTAGATAGATTAGTTAATACCCCTAGCAGAGCTAATAATAATATTAACAGAGGAGGATCTGGAGAGGAGCAAGTAGGAACTTAGAGTAATATATTACCATCTTCTCTAGGAACTTATACAGCTTGATCCTACATTTGATATCTATACTCCCTTACTCTTTTCAGAGAAGGGGGTATTACTTACAAGACCAGACTCTTATCTGGCACTATCCTGGTGTGGTGAAGTGGGATGTTATAAATATTTATAGGGGACTTAGTGTACTGACTGAGATCAGCTGTGAAGGTATCTATATCTATTAAGAGTAGTGTATTATAGATAACCTTACTTGCTACCACATATCTATATATCTCAGTCAGAATTATTCTGGAATAGTGTGATGACTACGTTATGTGTCTAGGGTATGTGTATGATGAAGTGTAAGTCATAACAACAACAGACGGATAAACAATTTAATTTATTCCACTACACTTGACAACACTGTGACACTCACATACATATAACACTCTACAAGGATATCTTAAAAGAGTCACTGATAACTTTTCAAATAACAATATGTATTCATTACTGGCATGAATGAATATGTGTCCTGATTCAACTACAAGGGAACCAGGAATCACAATCAATTTAAATTACAAATTATATGTACAGAATTTACCAATATGAATATAGTAGTGACATATATTATTACAAATATCCTATGTGTGTCAGTTGTGTAGTAGTAAAATGAGGTAATACTGGTTTTGTTTTGTTCAAGCTCTGTTGGTATTTGTCATCATGACTTCAATAGTTTGTCTTTAGGGACTAGTATTGGAGATGTTCTCAGTTCCTGATATTAAGACAATTAAATTCCCCTCTGAATGTTATTTTTACAAAGTTATTTCAAGATGAGGGGACATAATGTTGAGCTCAGCTGGCCAAATCAGCTTATCTCGAGTGATGGCGGCAGGAAAGGACTCCTCTGCTCGAATTCTCCTCTGGGCTCTGGAGACACCTCACTGATAGCTAAATGGACCAAGGAGTATGCTGTCCGACTCTGGATTCAGCAAAGCTCTGACCAGGTGCAGCTCAATACCATCAAGACCACGGTCCCTGAAAACAAGAAGGATGTACCTTCTACTTCATAACTAATTTATATTCTCTTTTACACTGATCACAATACAACACAAACATTGAGTTCAGAGCGTTAGGCCAACTGTCAGCTTCATCTGAAATACTTTATACCAGTATTTACCTCCTTAATGGTTACCACGCCTCTGCACTTCCAGCATTATTTCTGTCTAATCAATCATCCAGGTGTCAGTGTACTATTTGGCCATTCCATGCCGTTTTACTTCCCTCCGACACCCTCTGTTCAGGCTGGAGCATTATAGGCTTTATCTCCTGTTTGCCACTGAACTACACATATATATACAGGCATAAATTAACAATTTACATTCAATTTTCATTAAAAGATACTGAATGGTTCAAGCTTACCACAATTTCATGGAAATAAACACAGATACGTTGATTAGCAATGAATTCTGGCACATTTACTGGCACAAATTCCCATCTGCTTATGTTCCAGGCTTTTATTTTAGCAAAAATGTGAGCTGGCTTCAACGCACTGTCGCTTTATCAAGATTATTTGCACTAGTGGTCTCGAACTAACGCTCCTAAGTGAGTATATCAGCAAGTCTAGCCAATGAGGCCACGTTTCGACAAGTGTTTGAAAAAAAATGTTACCTTTCTACGTCTCCCTAACAACCAAGATAGTATTTATAGTCCGACCAATCGTGGTTCGTCTTTCATTTGTTGCGCTCCAATCAATTTGGAGTTTACATGGTAGGCTATTTCTGTAACGCAAGGTTTTTTCAAACATGTTATAAAAAAATTTTATGAGCAGAAATGATTTCATGCTGTCAGGCATCCCCAATATTTTATTTTGGTTATAACTTGTTAATTCCTAGACTATTTGCGTAACGTTTTACATATTCTTTGTCAGCAAACCCTAAGGAACCCAAATATCCAAATTTAAAAGAGCTACGTGGCTGCGTTCAAAATATGCAATTTCTACCTCCTGTTTCGAAGATGTGCTGTCTGGGAAGGGTAGTGTATTTTATCACTGTCCGTCTGAAAAAAAATATAGTGCATGTAGTCTTACACGCGTGATGGTAGCATTTGTGTATCGCGCGACGCGTGTTGCATGCGTTCCTGATTTTCAGCCCTCCCTCTCTCTTTATCCTTTTGTCCATCTGTTCGTTCGTTTTGGTAACGCAGTGTAGAAAAAGACATGAATGGAATTTAAAATTTAGGTCAACTTGCATATTTCAAGGTTTTTCTTAGAAAGGCAGCACATTTTATTGTGTGTTTGGGAAACGCGTGTATGTTGCAGAAGGCCTATATTTAACGTGGAAACGTTACAATTTGCAGACGAAGCATAAAACAAAGGGGATTTCGAGCACTGTCACCGTGACAGCACCGTTCTTTACCATTCTCCTTCCCCTATTCATTATATGGATTTATTAGGCTTTATATTTACTAGATAATTTATATATGTGGATTAGAATATTCCACGACACCTCCCCTCTTAAAACAGACATTATATGTCAGTCCTTTATTCTATATACACATAGAGAAATTTATTATTATTTCTGGGGTTTACGGTGATTCTCATCACACGGATGGCGGCTTAAAAAATCCGCTCCCAAATTGGTTTTTCCAGATATATACTCAATGCTAAAATTATATGGAGCCAAAAGTAAAGACCATCGGAGTAACCTGGAGTTCTCATGCCTAGCCTGTGCTAGAAACGATAAAGGTTTGTGGTCTGTTTGCAACTTAAATGCCTTCCCATATAGATAAATATTGAATTTCTTTATCGCCCATATTACTGCAAGACATTCTTTTTCGCTAGTTGAGTAGTTGATTTCAGCTTTATTCAACTTTCTGCTAGCATATGCCACTGGGCTTAATTCTCCATCCAATGCATCTGATTTCTGTAGTAGAGTTGCACCTAACCCAATATTACTTGCATCCGTCCTTACTATGAATTCTTGACTTAAGTCAGGTAATTTCAAAATGGGTTTACTTGTGAGCTTTTCCTTCAATTCTTGGTAAGTCATTTCACATTGTGGTGTCCATGTAATGCGATCTGGAAGTCCTTTACGTGTCAATTCAGTTAACGGTGCACATATGGAATTAAAGTTCTTGATATACTTCTGGTAGAAACCACATAATGAGACAAAGGATCTCACGTCCTTCTTGGTTTGTGGTCTCGGGCTTTCTGTAGTTTCTCTAAATTCTTTGGGTCAGGGGTCATGTTTCCCTGATAAACTGTGTGTCCCAAAAATTCCAATTCTTTACATCCAACGCAACATTTGGTTGGTCGGGCTGTTAAATTTGCCTCCCTAAGTCGATCAAACAGCATGTTCAGAGAGTCAATGTGTTCCTCAAAGGTTTCTGTTGCTATAAGGATATCATCCATAAAATTGGTTATACAGGGATTATTCAGAGGATCCAATAATTTTCTCATCATTCTAGAGAAGACACTAGGCGCATTCTTCAATCCAAATGGCAATCTATTAAACTCATAGTGTCCTTCTGAGGTACTAAAGGCTAGGTATGGTCTAACCTCAGGCTTTACTGGGATCTGATAGTATCCTTTACTCAAATCCACTTTTGAGAAATATTTAGCTTTATTTAGTCTGGCAAACAGCTGATTTGTATCCGGCAATGGATCCACCTGTCCTTCTGTAATAGCATTCAGTCTCCTGTAATCTATACAGAGTCTATGTTCTCCAGAGGGCTTCCTTAAGAGTACAACTCCGGAACTATACGAAGACTCACTGTGCGAAATAATTCCTTCCTTCAACAGATAGTCTATCTCTTCCTTCAAAGCTTTTTCCTTAGCAAACGGAATCGAATATGGTTTCATACATACAGGTGTGGGGTCTATCAGTTTCATATCATATTCCAATAGGTTTGTATGCCCTGGTCGGTCTGTTAACACCTCTGCATGATTATTTAGAACCTGTTGCACTCTTTCTTTCTGAGTTTTCGTTAAATGTGTACTGATTTTCACCTGTGCTGCTGTCTCACAGGGGTGTAATGGATATTCAAATGATGAAAGTGGTTCCTTTTTCATCTCCATGGCGATGGACAAGGTCAACAAGTGTGTCTCTTCCTGATGTTCTCTTTCCAAATATTTCTTCAGGAGATTCACATGATAGATTTTTTTCTTTCCCCTTCTTATCTATCTTATAATTTGTTCTAGATACCTTCTCTAAAACTGTATATGGACCCTGCCATCCAATTTGTAACTTATTCTGACTCCCGGGCAAAAGAAGCAGTACCTTCTCTCCCACAGCCAAATCTCTGTCCTTCGCCTTCCTGTTATAATAGGCAGCATGTTTCTTCCTGGCTTGTTTCAAATTTTCATTGGCAAGTTTCCAGCCAGTTTTCAACCGAGTGGTCAGCTCATTCACATATTGGTATGAAGATGTAATGTTTTCCTCTGCCTTTTCATCAGTCCACGTTCTTAACAAAGCTACATGTGGACCTTTAATTGTGTGGACCTATTTGTCCATGCACCGGTATGGTCTCTTCCACTCGAAGCTTTATAGTGATGATTTTTCCTCCCAGAATTATCATTCACAAAACGACCGCTACCAATTTTTTTCTTGGGGCTGTCTCCCCTCTTAAAATTCTTGATGAGAGATTTCCTCTCTACATCCTCTTCCTCCAGTTTGTTTAAGTCCGATTGAGGGATTGTCGGCTTATCCTGGGGTAAGACATCTTTTTGCACTCTCCGCATAGTGGCCATTGTAAAACAGTTAAGTGAAGCTTGTCCGTGAAAAGGGGCTTCCCATTCCATTTGGTCCACTTTATCAAATTTATATCTCTTTTTATTATCAGGCCTAATTTTGCTCCGGGGCGTGTCCAGGTCCTGATCCATGTTCCCACTTGTGGGTGTTCCCTCATGTGCTATGCTACACCTTTCTACAAAATTCTCAATGTCCCATCTTGCTTTGGGCCAATAATAATTGTGAGCCACCTTTTGAATGATGGTACCTATCTTCTCATGGTCCCCATCTGGTTTCACATGTAGACTCCTTATTAAGTCTGCCCTATATCTTTTAGGAAGTACCAGCTGTCCGTGACCTTTGGATCTAGCTCCAGTCTTCCTATACATCAACTTGTTTTTCATGTAAAAATCTCCCTTGCCTGGAGTTGTATGACAAGTTGACAATTTTCTGAAACAAGGCTTGAGTGTTTTATCCCCAGCCTGTGCCTTCCTCATCTCTTCTGGAGTGGTATCTAACATAATATCCTCCTCCTGTCTTGAGGTCGACCTGACCTGAAGGGTTGCCATATACACAGGTTTCCTTCTGCAACGGTCAGTGTCATGATTGTCCATCTGACAATTTTTACACCACCTTTTTTCCTTGGTTGAAAGATTTTCTTTCATCATATTTCCTTTCATCGAATTGTGGGAATTTATTTTTATTTTCATACCGTGGCCTATCAAACTGGTGCTTACCTTTGTTTTGATCCCTAGGATCAAATTTATTAAAGTTCTGTGGTGCCCTAAAGTTGTCCACCTGTTTCTTTTTTATTACCTGTTACCTCTGCTTGAGCTGCTTGATACCTTTCAGCAACATTTAGCAACTCACCCAGCCTCTCTGCACCTTGTTCCATGAGAAACTTTCTCAGGTCTGGAGCCATGGACTCTCTTAATTGCTCTATAAGGACCATTTCCTTAAGATCTTGGGTTTTCCCCAGAGAAGTCCATTTCTCCAAGTATGTCTCTATTCGTGCAGAGAAC
Organism: Oreohelix idahoensis; assembly: GCA_024509875.1. Lineage (NCBI taxonomy): Eukaryota > Metazoa > Mollusca > Gastropoda > Stylommatophora > Oreohelicidae > Oreohelix > Oreohelix idahoensis. The sequence continues at coordinate 48,030 of JAMPIV010022362.1, forward strand.
TGGTGATAGGTTTCACCTGATAGTAGTTTAGCATTCCTAAATTTTTTCCTATAAAATTCTGCATTCTTTTCATACCTTAACAAAAGAGCCTGCTTTAGCATGTCATAATTTTCCTGATCACCTCTGCTCATTTTTGCAAAAACTTCATAAGCTGCCCCACGAAGACCTTGAGATAACTTTAAGCTCCAATTTTCTCTCTCTAACCCATACGTGGTAGCTAATAGTTCGTACCTATTTAGGTAGCTCTCTATATCATCGTCTTTCTCAACAAAATGATCTAAATGAAAATTCATAGCTGAGGTTGAGGCTCCCTGAGTAACCGTAGCATCAGAGGCAAAGGGACTGGCACCATTTTCAGGAGCATGGCCTTGAAACTCAAACTCCCTTAGTCGTAACTCATGTTCCCTTTGTAATCTCTTCTCCTCCTTTTCTGCTTCCCTTTCTGCAGCTAATTTCTTCTCTTCCCTTTCTGCAGCTTGTCTTCTTTCTTCTGCAGCCTGTCTTCTTTCTTCGGCTTCCAATGCTTTAGCCTCTTTGTCAGCCTCAATCTGCAACCTCTTAGTCTCAGCCTCAGCTTGCAACCTCTTAGTCTCAGCCTCAGCTTCAAACTGTAACTTCTTAATTTCCCTTTCAGCCTCTAACCTTCTTTCGGCTTCTTTTTCTAATCTTCTTTCTTCGCGTTCAATAAATTTGTCACATTCCGTCGTGACATAGGCAACCATAACTTGCCCATCTAATCCTAACTCTTTTGCAGTCTGAACAGCAGCAGATCGAAACTTGGCCAGGTCCGCCATTGTCTATCAGGTAAATTTCTACAATGTCTAACCAACAATTCAAATTCTAAATATATATAATGGACAACACAGGCACCGTGAGCTCAACCTTATTTAATTCCACCCAAGGATACCTTTTAATTCTTATATTCCCTGAAGTGAATTACCCCCAATATTTTTAATAGGGAAAGATTCAAAATCCCGGACGAGCCCCCAATATATGTGGTGAAGTGGGATGTTATAAATATTTATAGGGGACTTAGTGTACTGACTGAGATCAGCTGTGAAGGTATCTATATCTATTAAGAGTAGTGTATTATAGATAACCTTACTTGCTACCACATATCTATATATCTCAGTCAGAATTATTCTGGAATAGTGTGATGACTACGTTATGTGTCTAGGGTATGTGTATGATGAAGTGTAAGTCATAACAACAACAGACGGATAAACAATTTAATTTATTCCACTACACTTGACAACACTGTGACACTCACATACATATAACACTCTACAAGGATATCTTAAAAGAGTCACTGATAACTTTTCAAATAACAATATGTATTCATTACTGGCATGAATGAATATGTGTCCTGATTCAACTACAAGGGAACCAGGAATCACAATCAATTTAAATTACAAATTATATGTACAGAATTTACCAATATGAATATAGTAGTGACATATATTATTACAAATATCCTATGTGTGTCAGTTGTGTAGTAGTAAAATGAGGTAATACTGGTTTTGTTTTGTTCAAGCTCTGTTGGTATTTGTCATCATGACTTCAATAGTTTGTCTTTAGGGACTAGTATTGGAGATGTTCTCAGTTCCTGATATTAAGACAATTAAATTCCCCTCTGAATGTTATTTTTACAAAGTTATTTCAAGATGAGGGGGACATAATGTTGAGCTCAGCTGGCCAAATCAGCTTATCTCGAGTGATGGCGGCAGGAAAGGACTCCTCTGCTCGAATTCTCCTCTGGGCTCTGGAGACACCTCACTGATAGCTAAATGGACCAAGGAGTATGCTGTCCGACTCTGGATTCAGCAAAGCTCTGACCAGGTGCAGCTCAATACCATCAAGACCACGGTCCCTGAAAACAAGAAGGATGTACCTTCTACTTCATAACTAATTTATATTCTCTTTTACACTGATCACAATACAACACAAACATTGAGTTCAGAGCGTTAGGCCAACTGTCAGCTTCATCTGAAATACTTTATACCAGTATTTACCTCCTTAATGGTTACCACGCCTCTGCACTTCCAGCATTATTTCTGTCTAATCAATCATCCAGGTGTCAGTGTACTATTTGGCCATTCCATGCCGTTTTACTTCCCTCCGACACCCTCTGTTCAGGCTGGAGCATTATAGGCTTTATCTCCTGTTTGCCACTGAACTACACATATATATACAGGCATAAATTAACAATTTACATTCAATTTTCATTAAAAGATACTGAATGGTTCAAGCTTACCACAATTTCATGGAAATAAACACAGATACGTTGATTAACAATGAATTCTGGCACATTTACTGGCACAAATTCCCATCTGCTTATGTTCCAGGCTTTTATTTTAGCAAAAATGTGAGCTGGCTTCAACGCACTGTCGCTTTATCAAGATTATTTGCACTAGTGGTCTCGAACTAACGCTCCTAAGTGAGTATATCAGCAAGTCTAGCCAATGAGGCCACGTTTCGACAAGTGTTTGAAAAAAATGTTACCTTTCTACGTCTCCCTAACAACCAAGATAGTATTTATAGTCCGACCAATCGTGGTTCGTCTTTCATTTGTTGCGCTCCAATCAATTTGGAGTTTACATGGTAGGCTATTTCTGTAACGCAAGGTTTTTTCAAACATGTTATAAAAAAATTTTATGAGCAGAAATGATTTCATGCTGTCAGGCATCCCCAATATTTTATTTTGGTTATAACTTGTTAATTCCTAGACTATTTGCGTAACGTTTTACATATTCTTTGTCAGCAAACCCTAAGGAACCCAAATATCCAAATTTAAAGGAGCTACGTGGCTGCGTTCAAAATATGCAATTTCTACCTCCTGTTTCGAAGATGTGCTGTCTGGGAAGGTTAGTGTATTTTATCACTGTCCGTCCGAAAAAGTTAGTGCATGTAGTCTTACACGCGTGATGGTAGCATTTGTGTATCGCGCGACGCGTGTTGCATGCGTTCCTGATTTTCAGCCCTCCCTCTCTCTTTATCCTTTTGTCCATCTGTTCGTTCGTTTTGGTAACGCAGTGTAGAAAAAGACATGAATGGAATTTAAAATTTAGGTCAACTTGCATATTTCAAGGTTTTTCTTAGAAAGGCAGCACATTTTATTGTGTGTTTGGGAAACGCGTGTATGTTGCAGAAGGCCTATATTTAACGTGGAAACGTTCAATTTGCAGACGAAGCATAAAACAAAGGGGATTTCGAGTACTGTCATTGTGACAGCACTGTTCTTTACCATTCTTCTTCCTTTATTTATTATATGGATTTATTAGGCTTTATATTTACTAGATAATTTATATATGTGGATTAGAATATTCCACGACACCTGGTATCACCTGATACAACTTTGTGTCCAGGATATCTTATAATTTCAATAATAATCAACCCTCTCGTGACAATCGCGATATACCGTGACAGGCGAAGAACCTGCCGTGTCGATCTCAAAGCAAACAACGTTATCAATATCAGTTGGTGTGGTAAGTGAGTGTGTGGGTGTGAACTTGTGTTGGTGTGTCATGATGTATGCCTTTATCATTTTCGACACTGATAACTGTTCCGTCATTTAAAAAAAAAAAAACAGTACTTGAACAATTCAAACCATTACTGTTGAAAGATGTGGAAATAAACGTCCACGGCATCTGTTTACAAGTTCGTAAACATCAGACGACAGATGTAAAACAAAGGCAGTTACCGGTGGCGGTGTTTCAGTGTGGGAAGCTGATGTGCATCTATTTGTGGTCCAGCCAGGCGCCTGAGTCTTTCCTCCAGTATTCTATAGTAAATTTTACTAGGCACACTAAAAAGGGATATGCCTCTATGATTTCCACATTGTCGGTTGTCACCCTTTTTGAATATGGGTGTAAATGACGGCAATCTGCCTATCCCATGGTACACCTCCGACAAACACTGAGGCCATGTATAAAAAATACCAAAAAAATCCAACTCGAAGCGAGACGCAGCATATTTGGCCACAATGGCGGCCTCCAGTCTACTGTTCCTAACTTGAAACTTCATTTGCAATAATTATACAGCTATTACCATCACTGACAATATGTAAAGTAAATGTCTCTATCAGAAACTGGCGGATACCCTTGTGCGAAAATTGGTTTGATTTGCGTTAATGTTACACGTGTTTGCTCTGAGCTTCTTTTCTATTAGGATAATCAAGTATACCTACTATATACTTTATTTAACACAATATTAACACCAACTACTTTATATAAAACACACTGTATGTCCTAAAGTATGACACAGAAGAATTTTGATCGCAATATCATGCAAAATCGATTCGCAATACAACATAAAGTAATTAACGAAAAAAAAGGGGGGGAGGGGGGATGACAGTTTGAAGCAAGAAATTAGTACCCTATACCCCGCCAAAAATAATCATAATCTATCAGCTCCCCCAGCAGCATAGACTTCAACAAACGTATGCCAAATCTTCCTGTCCCGAGCCATCAGCTCAAGGTCTTGTTATGTGTTCTTGCTGCCCTTCATGTCTGTCTCCAGTTCTCTTCTCCATGTGTTCTTGCTCCCCTTCATGTCTGTCTCCAGTTCTCTTCTCCATGTGTTCTTGCTGCCCTTCATGTCTGTCTGCAGTTCTCTTCTCCATGTGTTCTTGTTCCCCTTCATGTCTGTCTCCAGTTCTCTTCTCCATGTGTTCTTGCTGCCCTTCATGTCTGTCTCCAGTTCTCTTCTCCATGTGTTCTTGCTCCCCTTCATGTCTGTCTCCAGTTCTCTTCTCCATGTGTTCTTGCTGCCCTTCATGTATGTCTCCAGTTCTCTTCTCCATGTGTTCTTGCTCCCCTTCATGTCTGTCTCCAGTTCTCTTCTCCATGTGTTCTTGCTGCCCTTCATGTCTGTCTCCAGTTCTCTTCTCCATGTGTTCTTGCTCCCCTTCATGTCTGTCTCCAGTTCTCTTCTCCATGTGTTCTTGCTGCCCTTCATGCCTGTCTCCAGTTCTCTTCTCCATGTGTTCTTGCTCCCCTTCATGCCTGTCTCCAGTTCTCTTCTCCATGTGTTCTTGCTGCCCTTCATGTCTGTCTCCAGTTCTCTTCTCCGTGTGTTCTTGCTCCCCTTCATGCCTGTCTCCAGTTCTCTTCTCCATGTGTTCTTGGCTCTCCCTCCACCTCTCTTACCCTGGGGATTCCAGAACAAGGACTGTCCTGGTAATGCTATCAGCAGGTTTTCTCATTTATGTTCTATTCATCGCCAGTGACTTCTTCTCCTCTCCTTTTCCATTTGCACTTGTCTGGTTCTTGTCATCAGTTCCACATTCGTGATCTTGTCATCATTTCCACATTCGTGATCTTGTCATCAGTTCCACATTCGTGATCTTGTCATCAGTTCCACATTTGTGATCTTGTCATCAGTTCCACATTCGTGATCTTGTCATCAGTTCCACATTCGTGATCTGGTCATCAGTTCCACATTCGTGATCTTGTCATCAGTTCCACATTCGTGAGCTTATCATACCACTTCAATCCTTCTATTCTACGCAATCACCCATTAATAAAGGTCTGTAGTTTTTAATTATACTCCGCCAACAATGACGGGACGTATAAAATTGGGTTCTGACGCTGCGAACATCGTGTAACATGAGAAAATGTTTTAATAGGTACACGCTTTATTTTAAAACTTCGCATAGTCAACGTGCATCCAGGGCAGATATATAAAACATCATATAATTCACAGCATAGTGTACACAAATAATAACACACACACTCACTGCGATCACAGCCTCAAAGGATTATGAAAAAAATAAACCAGAAAATAAATTTGATAGATCTTAAGCTAAATGTAGTCATACAGCAGATAGGTTTACTGCCGTTGAGGAGTGAGATGTTAGAGACTTCATCAATACTAGGTCTCAGCTTTATGAGGTGGGGTGATCAGTTCATTTCTTAGCTGCTTTTGCTTTCCCTAACTCACGGGCAGAGTCCCCATTTACAGCCGGGTAGACTGAAGCGTGACGCTACCAAGTTTCGAATCCGGTAACTTCGCCCTTAGAAGCACGAGCTCTGATGATTCTCTTCTAATCAACGCTCTGACGATTCACTGCTAATCAACGCTCTGATGATTCTCTTCTAATCAACGCTCTGATGATTCTCTTCTAATCAACGCTCTGATGATTCTCTTCTAATCAACGCTTTGATGATTCTCTTCTAATCAACGCTCTGATGATTCTCTTCTAATCAACGCTCTGATGATTCTCTTCTAATCAACCTTCTGATGATTCTCTTCTAATCAACGCTCTGATGATTCTCTTCTAATCAACGCTCTGATGATTCTCTTCTAATCAACCTTCTGATGATTCTCTGCTAATCAACGCTCTGATGATTCTCTTCTAATCAACGATCTGATGATTCTCTTCTAATCAACCTTCTGATGATTCTCTGCTAATTAACGCTCTGATGATTCTCTTCTAATCAACGCTCTGGTGGATTCTCTTCTAATCAACCTTCTGATGATTCTCTGCTAATCAACGCTCTGACGAATCTCTGCTAATCAACGCTCTGACGACTCTCTGCTAATCAACGCTCTGATAAATCTTAGCAGCTCTTAAAGTCTAGCCATACTTGGACTGAATGTTTATTCTTTGACTTAGTATGACCTGTCTATTGGTTCATGCGTGCTAGCTCACTCGCTAGATTGAGAATAGAACAAGGTAAGAATATCGTTAGTGGCGTACAAGTCAGTGTCTCTCTCATCAAGAATTTGAACTGTTCTAAAGATGACTGAATGACGAGGCAGCAACTTAAAGCAGTAACCATACTTCATGATCATATCTGATAGACACAGGGCGTTCCATTGGCAGAGTGGTTAAAGTGCTTGCTTCTAGCGACAAAGTAACCGGGTTCAAGGCTCGAGACCTGGTATCATAACGTTCCAGCTGAAACTGGGTACCTGACTCTACTCTTGAGCTGAGGAATTCAAAGGCAGCGAGGAAGTGAACTGGTCACCTCACCTCATAACGCTGGATCTAGTATAATTAAGTCTCTCACACCACTCCACTATGGCAGTATCTGCCATGGGATTACTTTCTTCCACCTTACAGACAACAACAAAAAACACCAAATAGTGATCTAGGAAACAGCGTTTTGTGCAATTGTTGATACCAAACTAAACTGTATAGGGATTTCGTATCTCTTTATTGGCCTTTAATATCGATTGTACTCTCCATCGATTCGTACACCTTCTCTTTTACAGCCATGTGTATACATATAAAATTTTAACCAAACAAAAATCTCCGTATATACAAAAAGTGTACAACGGCTGAATTACTTTAATTTTGTTACCCCAACAACTGTTTATGGTACTCTGTTCTTCTAAATGTCTCTACTTCACATCATATAAGACAACAATATTTTTTGCAAACAAGACTTATAACACTTGAGTATATTCTTCAACCAATTTACAATGATATTACTTATGATAAAAGTTATTTTCTCATAAGATTTGTCTATTGTTGTTGGGGAGAGAAAACAGAATCCACTTTGATGCATGGGTAAAACTTAATAACTGCAAGGTACTCAAGACAAAAAGAGTTAAGTCATCCCAAGTCAGACTATTAATTGCGTCGCTGAGTCATCAGACTCATAACACAGGTTATTAATTGCGTTTCTGATCACGTGCGGAAACTCGCTGTGACAGCACAAACACTAGTAGGTAATGAAAGCTGGCTCTGCTATTACTGATGTCTATGAAGGATGAAAGTAATGCGCATTTTTCGTCTGTATGTCTTTCCCTGGCTCCAGAATTGTCAGTGTCACAGTCAACCTTGTGAAGAAACCTTATGAGCGGACAGTGGTCAGACAGCTAGCGAGAAGCGCAGTTCTCAACAAACTCTTGTTTACTCCACAACTCGACAACGTTCCACCCACAAACATACAAGTACATACCCAAGTGCAGAAATAACAAGTGTGTGTATGTGTATGTATGTGTGGACGGGAAAGCATTACTGAAGAAAATATATGAAGATCGTAAGAACATAGCGCAGAATGACGGGTAACTGCGCTTTTACTAAAAGCCCTAATGTAGGGGTGGTATGGTAGTGGCAGGTAGTTCCATCGTGGATACTAACGTATGGGAGTGAAGCATTAGTGAATCCACTATGTCTTTTCCTGTTCGCTCCTTATGGAGAATGGGGCCACCGCTACTGTTTGAAATTCGCAGGAAGCTTGCATTAAAGCATGTATGTGCTCTTGTAGTGGCAGTTTCTGTAGCAATATGTTTTACACCATGAGGTTGCCAGACCCAAGCACAACCTCATGTCAGTCGCCTGTGGGAGCAATACCCCTATTCTTTCTTTGTTTTCCCACAGATCCCCGGGAACCATGCTATGTCTCAGCTTCATATGATAAGATGGCTGATGCCTTACCCCGCTTCCTTTTCCTTCCTTAGCTCAAAAGCAGAGTCAGGTATCCATTTATAACGGGTAGACCGGAGCTGCCGGGTAATTTTTGCCTCGACAAGCAAGCATTCTTACCACGTGACGCCTCATAAGGAAAAAGTTGAGGGAAATCTGGCACGAGGAGGGAAAGAATATAAATGGGAAGATCCCCTGAAGGGTAGAGGACAATCCAACTCGTGGCATTGCATCATCCACCAATTAGGGGGTCTTGTATGTTTTATCATTTTTGAGCCAGCTGAGTTGGGGAAGTCTTCTATGTTTGCCCTGGAGCTTACCCCAAATATAAAAGGCTGAAGAGTGAAATCTCAAATCCCTAGGGATAGAAAGAAGAAGAAGGATAAGAGGGAAAGGCGTATTAAGAAACGAATAAAAAATATTTAGTAAAGGTGCCAGATCAAAGCAAGAAACAGAAAATGTGCGAGAACGAACGAAGGAAAACTCTTTTACTGGGTGACAAAAATTGACATTCAATATTTAAAATTTCTTCTCCGAATAACAAACAAATGAATAGCATATACTGTAAATTAATGAGATGGAAGTTGGAGGAACTGATAGTGATATCAAAATAAAAATACAAATAGCAAGAGAAGTTTTGATTGCATTCAGAATACATGAACATCAAAAGAAATCAAGTTCAGCATAAAGTCAATCTCTAACTCAAATATTGTATGGAACAACTACCCAGACTATCATAATCAATCTCTAACTCAAATATTGTTTGGAACAACCACCCAGACTATCATAATCAATCTCTAACTCAAATATTGTTTGGAACAACCACCCAGACTATCATAATCAATCTCTAACTCAAATATTGTATGGAACAACCACCCAGACTATCATAAATTGGTGCTTCTGTAGAACACAAGGAATGCAGTGGTATGACAAGGTCATAATGTGGAACTGATGGCTAGCACTGGCAAGTGCCAGTGGGTCAACTGGTGACAAGACGTTGCCGTGGGTTAGGATAAAGCATTATATGACAGTCCATGTTCTAGACACCCCAGTGTAAGTAAGAGGAAGACAGAAAGGAACATGATAAAGGAAACAAGAGACAGACATGAAACTGCCAAATAAATGTACCTTAGCGTTGATAAAATGACTGTCAGACAACTACTGCATGAGTACTTGACATAAAGAAAACCAGAGAAACTGCATATGGCCGTCACCGGTTCCAGTCTAGAATACTTCTATATATGGTCATACCAGCAACCTGAGGCTTTGTTTCGAATATGTTCTTGTTGACGTCTGAGGATGTTCGAAGAAGAAGTATTTACAAGAACTTTCCAAGTTCTTGGACATAAAATCAAGAACCCAGTCTCACGTACATAAAGAACTGATCGCTTTACACTTATACTGAAATCAGACCTTCAAAAATATGTTTACAAACTCACATCTCGGACAAAAACGTAGACGACTTTATTAACTTAGCTTTATTATTATTATTATTACTTTGTACAGGGGTGGGGAGTGGGTATTTGACTGGCACCTGTGAATCCTGAATTTACGCAGTCAAAGAATGTATGTGTGTTTTTTTTAAAAATTTACCCAGGGAATGTATCCTAACCCAAAGGAGACTGCTTTCACAGGGCCGGATTATCCATTAGGCTAAGTAGACTGAAGCCTAGGGCCGGATTATCCATTAGGCTAAGTAGACTGAAGCCTAGGGCCGGATTATCCATTAGGCTAAGGAGTTTGAAATTTTTTTTGATATTATTGCTTATTGGTTGAAGGTGGGCCCAAACATCACAAAAGCCTAGAAGCCTTTCTAGGCTTAATCCGGCCCTGCTGCTGCAGTAGCGCAGATGAGAATTTTAAAAGTTTATAATCACTTTTTAGACAATACGAATATTCATTTTTTTTTTTGTTTTTTGTAAAAGAGATCGTTACTGCCACGATAAGTGTCACCCAAAACACAAAATAAGAACTTCAGCTTTTCTTTCTGGGACTTTCGGCTCCCCCCCAGGTTAGCCCGTAGTGCTCGTGTTGTCTCCACATAAGTGTGGAGAGAGATGCTTGAATGACTTTTCCGGATCACAGCATGCCCTTACCAATTCGTGACCACAGTAACCCCTGTTATCAGAGGTTGGGGGGGGGGGGGGGGGGGGCTGGGGCGGATTGGAAGTGTGGTGCCGCACAATGCGGAATATCCGACCAGTGGGGTGTACATGCGAGATGGCTATCTATGTGGGTTCAGTACCGCTGGTTTCAAACACCGGTCGACACCTTTCCTTCTTCACGTTCTCAGGTGACTTCTCAGGTTTTGAACATCGACTGCAATGGATTACCCTATTCCACGAAGATTAGTTTTTTTCTCTCTTTCTCTCTGTCGCTGTTTTTTTTCTTTTTCTTCCGCGTTTCCCTTTGAATGGTTTCCACTAGACAGGTGTTCCGCTCTATTTCTTGTACATTTGTAGATTGCATTCTTTATCTTTGTCTTCTCTTTCATTTTGTCTTTCATTATCGAACAGCGACATGACTTCAGTTTCAATATGAAAATATCAAAAAAAGGCGCATAAATGGAAGAAAACAAAATCACTTGCATGTTTTGGTTAATTAAAATACAAATAATCTGAACACACTTTTAAGATAGTCAGAGAAGCCGCAGAAAATATAAGCGAATTAGCAAAAGACAAAGCGGACAAGAGAAGAAGACAAGACAAAGAACAGAACACGATTGAAGAAACTAAGTGATAGTATTGCAAGGTTAAAAAAAAGGAACCCGTTACACGCCCATTGAGGCATATTGGGAATATGGTGATAGGCCCATATTATCTTGACCGTCGGCACACGAGGGGTGATGTGGTCGGCATCACGCCGGCCGCCTTAACCTTCCCAGAGTAGCTCTGGTACCCATTTGGGGCTCAGTATTGCAAGGTAATCTTTGTTGAAGAATTCCCAGGTAAGATAAACACAGGGAAATCTAAAATCTCACGAAGTAGGGAATAGGAGACAGGCATGAAAAGGATCCAGCCGACACGGAAAAACATTAAACGGATGGCACAGGACACGAGGGCTTGGTGTGTAAAATTCTTAAAGGCCCGTGACCCACAGGCAGCTGAAGGTTAATAAATGAGGACATGACACATCATCACCTTTGTACTACTTTATTCTATCCCCTTCCATTTGTTTTGAGAAAAAAACGCGTTCAAAGTTTTTGGGATAGTAGTTGAAAAGAAGGTTATATGACATTACAATGAAAATTTTTCATGAGGCGACTATTATGAGGTTGTGCTTGGGGCTGGCAAGTGAATCATGTAATACAAATTGTCACAGAAACCACCACTACGAGACCACATCAAAGCTTTGGTACAGGCTTCCTGCAAAGAAATTAGCCGCAGTTGTAGCACCATGCTCCGTAAGGGGCACAAAAGAAAATGATGATGGTGCTATCTCAAGCTCGGAGTCATGGATGAATTCGAAGTAGCCTGGGGCACCAGTCATCACTGGACTTTCTCATTCTCACCTTTGACCCTGTATTCATAATTAAGAAGATAAAGATTTTCTTGATGACAGCCTTAGAGATATCGAGCGTCCGATTGATAGAGTGGTTAGATCACTGGTCTCTCGCGGCAAAGGTGCTGTGTTCGATTCACAGTATTGACATGCTCCAGTTTTCTTCTTCTTTGATCCATAGCAGCCAACCGTCAAAGCAGTCAGTGGCCATCACGCCTGGCGGCATCTTGTAGGGCAGCAACAAATTGATCTCACTTTGCTCGGTCGGCGGCCATCCTTCGCACAGTGCCCCAACTCTGGTTCATTCTTAGCATCTCGGCTTCCACAGTTCTCCGCCAAGTTGTTTTGGTCGGCCTCTCTTTCGCTTTCCCTCGGGGGTCCATAGCATAGCTGTTCTTGTGATGGTATCAGGGTCCCTTCTGAGGACGTGGCCAACCTAACTCCAGCGTCTGCCATCGATGATGGTGTGCATGTCCTCCTGGTTACTCCGAATAAGTAGTTCTTGATTGCTGATGGTATTCGGCCAAAAGATTCGGAGAATTTTCCTTAGGCAGATTGTGTGGAAGGAGGACAGCCTCGACATTTCCTTCTCTGTTACTCTCCAGCATTCCGCACCATAGAGAAGCACAGAAAGTACACAGCTCTCATTCAGTCTTAATTTGGTGTTTGTGCTGTACTGGGAAGACTTCCAAATGTTGTTGAGACTAGCAAAGGCTGTTCTCGCTTTATTCATTCTGTTGTTAATGACCTTGCTTGTTCCGCCGTCAGGTGTTACTATGCATCCTAGGTAAGTAAATGTGTCTGTCTGTTCTAACTTCTGGTTCCTTATTGTTATTGGCTCAGGATTGCCCACATTTAGTGTCATGACCTCTGTCTTCTTCAGATTGATGTTCAGACCAGCCTGCTGGCTATACTTATTCAGTCTATTGGTTTTTTCTTGGATGTGTTGATGTGAATGCGCGAGTAGTGCAGTGTCATCTGCATATTCCAGGTCTTCAAAAGTAGAAAACGTTGTCCATCTAATTCCTCTTGGACTGCCCTCTGTTGTCTGGCGCGTTCAAAGTTTTCGGGGTAGTAGTTGACAAGAAGGTTACATGACATTACAATGAACATTTTTCATGAGGCGACTATTATGAGGTTGTGCATGGGGCTGGCAAGTGAATCATGTAATACAAATTGCCACAGAAACCACCACTACGAAACCACATCAAAGCTTTGGTACAGGCTTCCTGCAAATAGATCAGCCGCAGTTGTAGCACCATGCTCCGTAAGGAGCACAAAAGAAAATTATGACGGTGCTATCTGAAGCTCGGAGTCATGGATGAATTCGAAGTAGCCTGGAGCACCAGTCATCACTGGACTTTCTCATTCTCATCTTTGACACTGTATTTATAATCAAGAAGATAAAGATTTTCTTGATGACAGCCTTAGAGATATCGAGCGTCCGATTGATAGAGTGGTTAGATCACTGGTCTCTCGCGGAAAAGGTGCTGGGTTTGATTCACAGTATCGACATGCTCCAGTCTACCCAGCTGTAAATTGGTACCTAACTCTGCTCTTGAGCTAGGGAAAGAAAAGGCAGCGAGGAAGGGAACTGGTCACCTCACCTCTCGAAGAGAGACCCAGTATAGTGAAGTCTCTAACACTTCCCTTCCCTACGGCAGTATCTGCTATGGGACTACCTTTACCTTTGGAGATGTCCTCGTTGTTCTTTGCGATCCTTACGGAGCATGGAGCCACAACTGTAGCTGGTCATCTTACAGGCAACCTTCACCATGGAGCCACAGCTGTAGCTGGTCATCTTACAGGAAACCTTCACCATGGAGCCACAGCTGTAGCTGGTCATCTTACAGGCAACGCTCACCATTGAGTCACAACTGTAGCTGGTCATCTTACAGGAAACCTTCACCATTAAGCCACAACTGTAGCTGGTCATCTTACAGTTAACCTTCACCATTGAGCCACAACTGTAGCTGGTCATCTTACAGGAAACCTTCACCATTGAGCCACAACTGTAACTGGTCATCTTACAGGCCACCTTCACCATGGAGCCACAACTGTAGCTTGTCATCTTACAGGCAACCTTCACCATGGAGCCACAACTGTAGCTGGTCATCTTACAGGCAACCTTCACCATGGAGCCACAACTGCAGCTGGTCATCTTACAGGAAACCTTTACAATTGAGCCACAACTGTAGCTGGTCATCTTACAGGCCACCTTCACCATGGAGCCACAACTGCAGCTGGTCATCTTACAGGCAACCTTCACCATGGCGCCACAACTGTAGCTTGTCATCTTACAGGCAACCTTCACCATTGAGCCACAACTGCAGCTGGTCATCTTACAGGCAACCTTCTCCATTGAGCCACAACTGTAGCTGGTCATCGTACAGGAAACCTTCACCATTGAGCCACAACTGTAGCTGGTCATCTTACAGGAAACCTTCACCATTGAGCCACAACTGTAGCTGGTCATCTTACAGGAAACCTTCACCATTGAGCCACAACTGTAACTGGTCATCTTACAGGAAACCATAGCCATTGAGCCACAACTGTAGCTGGTCATCTTACAGGAAACCTTCACCATTGAGCCACAACTGCAGCTGGTCATCTTACAGTCAACCTTCACCATTGAGCCACAACTGCAGCTGTTCATCTTACAGGCCACCTTCACCATGGAGCCACAACTGTAGCTTGTCATCTTACAGGCAACCTTCACCATGGAGCCACAACTGCAGCTGGTCATCTTACAGGCAACCTTCACCATGGAGCCACAACTGCAGCTGGTCATCTTACAGGAAACCTTCACCATTGAGCCACAACTGTAGCTGGTCATCTTACAGGCCACCTTCACCATGGAGCCACAACTGTAGCTGGTCATCTTACAGGCAACCTTCACCATGGCGCCACAACTGTAGCTTGTCATCTTACAGGCAACCTTCACCATTGAGCCACAACTGCAGCTGGTCATCTTACAGGCAACCTTCTCCATTGAGCCACAACTGTAGCTGGTCATCTTACAGGCAACCTTCTCCATTGAGCCACAACTGTAGCTGGTCATCTTACAGGAAACCTTCACCATTGAGCCACAACTGTAGCTGGTCATCTTACAGGCAACCTTCACCATGGAGCCACAACTGTAGCTTGTCATCTTACAGGCAACCTTCACCATTGAGCCACAACTGCAGCTTGTCATCTTACAGGAAACCTTCACCATTGAGCCACAACTGCAGCTGGTCATCTTACAGAAAACCTTCACCATTGAGCCACAACTGCAGTTGGTCATCTTACATGAAATCTTCACCATTGAGCCACAACTGCAGCTGGTCATCTTACAGGAAACCTTCACCATTGAGCCACAACTGCAGCTGGTCACCATGTAGTCACATTGCTCTTGCAGCTTCGGTTTCTGAGGCAACCTATTTTAAATGACGAGGTTGCCAAGCCCCATGCACAACCTCATATTAGAAGCCTTGTACGACATGCCTGACAGTGCAGTAGTCCTATTATTTCTTAGTCTCGTCAGAGACACCCCCCCCCCCCAAACTACACGGGCCCCCAAGAGACGTACAGACAAGAAATATCTATAAATAAACTAAGCAGCCCACGCGATCGTTTCTCTGTTGGCATGTATTTCTGAAGAGATTTACAGAAAAAAAAAGTTTCGCTCATCAAGACTCAGAATAAAGCTTAAACGATACGTTTCAGTTACCGCGAAGATTCAGGGAAGATTTATGCTAAGTTTCATCCAAGCAAAACCGTTTATAAATGGAGAAACTTGGAAAGGGATGTCTTTAAGAAAAAATAAACATTAATTCTGTATTTCTTTACGTGAAACAGGTTTCAGGTAAACTCCAGATGAACACAGCCGGAGCATCAGGTCAGCGCATTATACTTTACCAGTTCTAAGATTTCTGTAAATGAGAGTTTTTAGAGGTAGATTTTAATCCAAAGAATATTTGATTACATTAAAAATATGTGTTGCTGACAGCCACAAGCATAACGAACAAAAACTACTTTATAACAGGAAACAAAAGTTCATTGTCTCTGCTGACGGTTTACTTGTTATATAAAGGGCATATGGGAGCCGCGCTGGTGTAATGGCTTCGGCGTTGTACTGGCGACCAGGTGTTCATGGTTCAAACCCGGGCGTCGGCGTTTGAAGAAATGTTTACGGTCGGAAATTTGATTGAATAGCCTGAACGGCTCCTGTGATAAACCCTCTGTGGATGGGAAGGAGCGAAGCTCCTGACCGGGTTGGAAGGAAAGTCCTCAGGTTCCCCAGCCTCGCAATGACATGTCATTGGGCCGAAGGGCTGAAAGCCCAAGTGCCGCTGGTTAAGGAAAAAAAATAAATAAATAAAAATAAAGGGCATATTGTCTAATGAATACTGGTTTGTTCGATTATTCGTTCTGTCTCGCTGATTTTCTGCAAAACCTCTTGTGATTTTCTACAAAACCTCCTGTGATTTTCTCTAAAACTTCCTGTGATTTTCTCCAAAACCTCCTGTGATTTTCTCCAAAACCTCCTGTTATTTTCTCCAAAACGTCATTGTGACAAAATAACCTCGAACGTCACATTTACCTGTTCCATCCTGTAATTAATTCTATCCTCTTCACTTTCTTTTTTCCCACCTCTGATGGTATTTGGAATTTTCGATTCATTGTTGTGACAGAATAGCCTCGAACGTCACAATTACCTGTGCCATCCTATAATTCATTCTGTGCTCTTCACTTTAGTTTTTCCCACCTCTGACAGTATTGGGTATTTTCGATTCATTGTTTACACTCCCTTCCCTCAATTATTGTTATGTTTGGACTTCAGCCACCATCTTTTGCTGATTAGGGTAATCCCTTTCGTTTGAACCCATACTGACAGTGGGGTTTCTAATTTGTAACACATTTTCCTGCCAGACCGCTCATGGGTGCGGCCGATTAATAAGTAAACAACCTTGGGATGACCACAGTCGATTATCTCATCGTTGGGAATGTCTCTGTCGGACCAAGTTGTTGTCAATGTTTGCTGGGCCGGGTGAATGTCATAATCGTTTCCGGATGTGACGGCATTGTCTCCACTGCTTTGCAGTAGTAGTCCAACAGTGGCCAAAACTCAAGAGCATCTATTATAGGCTTCAATGGAGTCTATTTTTACACAAGATTACTCTTGGCAGAAATGTCGATAGAAGTGTAGTAAAGCTTCTATCACATGGGAATCTTCACAAGATATTCAGATAAGCGAAAACAATGCTGGCTGTCGCTGAGCACGTTAGTTCTATAATCTGCCGACACCTTTATGAAGAATTTAGCAAAGGTTTATTCTAGCCCGTTAAACCCCCACCCATGAGTTAATCAGTGGAATTTATTATTATAATATATATAGCTCTGTTTAGAGTGTGTGTTTAGTAACTTTGACTGAGACAAACATGTAGTACATTCAAAAGGATTAAATCGAAGTTAAATTTGTAACATTACAAATAACAAAATTTAATAATCACTTTAAGTTTTAACAGTTGGAAAATAATTTGAATATTTATGAAAAGAATTTCATCACGTGGATGAGATTTAACTGAATAAAGGAGGTCACTTTTGGCAGCTGATATTTTCATTTAGCTGCCAATGGTAGGTTCTTTTATCGCTGGGTCAGTTCCTTTCACTCTACTCTCGCTCGTCTCTAGCCAAAGTTCAGGCGCCGCACGTTCCCAGAATGTCAAGGAGTAACGGCTCGGGATAAAACTTCCTTTACATTTAAACTGAATAGCTTTAGCTTTACTTACTTACTTACTTAGTCGTTCCCCTTCTACCGTGAGGTGTAGAGGTTTGGAAGAGAGAGCGCCAGACTATCCTATCGACTGTCTTCCTCCTGGCCTGGTTTCATTCTAGTTCTCGGTCCTTGAAAGATTGTCTAATGTTGTCCTCCCAGCGGACTCTGGGTCGTCCTAGGGGTCTGGATCCCTGGTTCTTTGTTTCCCATGCTTGTCGTGGCAGCCGATCTTCTCCCACTCTGCAGACATGGCAAAACCATCCCATCTGGGACTGTTCTACTTGGGTCTGCAGGGGGTTGGATTTTAGGCCTTGACGTATCGTCTGGTTGCGGACCATGTCTCTTCTTGTTACTTCAACCACCTTCCTCAGATACCTCATTTCTGAGGTTTGGATCTGGCTTTTGTGGGTTGTAGTCACCGCACATGACTCGCACCTACATGTCAAGACCGGGACATAGGTGGAGCAGTATACAGCCATCCTCGTTTTCTTACCAACCTCTCTCTTGCCGAGGAATCCTCGAATCATAGCTTTACATTACATTTAAATGAAAAGGTTAAACGTACAGATATAATATGTTTTACATTTACATCTCCACTGTCTGAAGACCGTTCACAATATAAATTCATTTATGTTTCATTTACCTTTACACTTGTGGAAAAGTTTGAAACTTCTATTAATTAAAATGAATATTTTCACATAGAAATTTACACTGGTTTAAAGCTTAAAAACTTACATTAATTTTAAAATAAAAATGTTTATAGGGACATTTACACTGCTTTGAAAATGTAAGTATTATACATAGAATGTGCATCATTTCTTTCATCGTTCCCTCCCTGCTCCATAGGGAACCTGGAACTACTTTACGCTTTTAGTTAACTTTACGAAGCTATCAATAAAGCAATCACCAGCCCGTGCAATGGTGGTTAATGAATCATCATTCTAGATACTGAGGTTGCCAGCCCCAAATGACTTTGACATCCAATAGTGAGTTTCACACATTAAACTTCACATGGTAATATATATGTATATACGGATTTTTAAAGTATGAAGGCGTCGTAGACGATACATAGACATTCTGACTTTAAACCGGGACAACGACATTATTGCTTATGTCTGCTACTGAACACATTTGTATTACTGATGCACTGTCCTATCATCATATGCTCTCAAAAGAAGTGAAGTACACTTATGTCGTATTGTGACATATTAAATGTGATAAAACGTACAACAAGCTGTTGATCAAGATTATTCAAGTTGGCCATTCCGTACGTTACTGTTGAGACTGTTGTCTATTATATCAAAATATCTTACAAGATCAGTGCAGCACATTAATATACTCGTTACCCAATAGCCTTCAATAAGTATAAGGTAACAGTATAAGGTGGTGGCCAGTATACACGGGATTTCGTTCTACCCACAAGATTTTATTAAACGATACTACTGTCCCTAGCCACATCGACGAATTTTACAGTATCGAAAAGCAATAGAAATTTCTGCGCAACCTAGGCCAACCGGCTTTCTTCAAACTAGGGCCGGCAAGAAGAAACTTAAAGAGTAAACAGCACACTTCAATCATAATATTTGCTGAACTTTACCAATAGAAGTTCGTATTTTCTTCATCAACATTTTTGAGACGAAAGTTATCATCACTCTACGCAGTTCCAGGTTGGATTCGTCAGGAAAAATTAAAGTAATCAAACAACATTTCTGCAGTCAAGACAAAGCACAGTCATTCAACCAGTGAAACAAGATGGATAGTTCTACATGTGGGAGCAATCTGCATCGATGAAATTTCGCTCTACCTGTTGCATATGTTGGAGGCAACAATACTGTCACGTGCATTTATACTTCGGAGGAAGGATCATAAAAAGATAAGTGGACTAGTTTGTTGTAACCTTAGTCTTACACAATTCTATAGTTGAGCCTTTTTGTTTATTTGTTTTATGTTTGTTGTGGTTAGAAAGGAGGACGGTGTGGGACCTTGATAAGCAGAATTACATCTCATCTTCGGACGGGTCTGCAATCAAGGGTGTCAGTAGGGAAATTTATGTAATATTTTCTCAAAGAGGCCCGGCTCAAAATGCTGTGTGGAAAGCGCTCTTTGTGAATATACTATATTTACTTTATGTTATAGACGTGCTGTCCTGTTTTTTCACTGTTGTTGATATTTGTCAGTTGTTTTTTTAAATTTAATTTTTCTGCATTTTTGTACATCTATTGTTGGTCTTCTCTAGCTATCATTATGTTGATATATGGATTTTACGTTGTAAATTCGTCTTGTTTAGTCTAACCTTATAGTGTAAGCATTCATTTCAAACATTATCTTTTTTTCTACACCTTAGTATTTTCTTCTGTTGCTACACTATTGTACTACGTGTTCTGTCTTATAGTGTACGACACTGATTTTTTTGTTTGCATTGATTACTTGCGAAGTCACATTTGCAGAGTACTGAATTTTAACGAATCGGCATTGGTGCTGTTTATCACTCATCAGTACCCATATTCATATTCAAACTAAGTAACTTATTTATATATACTTAAACTTACATAATGTCTAGTTTGGAGCATTTTATCCAGCTAGGTAAAGATATGGGAATGCAAGGCCAGGAGCTTAAAGAGTTTGCCATGCAGCAACTGGAAAGAGAAGAAAAGAAACTGGAAAAAGAAGAAAAGAAACTGGAAAGGGATGAGAGAGCAAGAATGAGAGAGATCGAAAAAGATGAACGAATTCAGTTAGAAAAAATAGAAGAAAAGAAAAGACAAGAAGAATTTGAAGAAAAGAAAAGACAAGATGAAATGGCAGAAAAGAAAAGACAAGATGAGATAGATATAGAGGCTAAGAAAGCCCAATTTCTGCATGAAGAAAAAATGGCTTCTCTAGAGTTGGATAGACTTAAATTGGAAGCTAGTAATAAACAGAGTAATCAAGAAGGTGCAGGTACGGTCAAGAGAGAACATGCTTCATCATTTAAACTTCACTTACCTAAATTTAATCAAAATATAGACGACATTTCGTGCTTCCTAAACCGATTCCAGACAGTGTGTGAGGAATACAAACTGGAAAAATCATCATGGGTGATACATTTAATGTCATTACTGACAGGTGAAGCGTTGACAGCTGTGTCAACAATGGATGAGGAAAACATAAAATCTTATGAGGCAGCTAAAACATTACTTTTAAGAAAGTATCAATTAGACGAGAATGGATACAGGCTAAGATTTAAAAAACTCACACCCGAAAGCAATAAGGACTTTAGTGAGTTCATTTCAACTATAAAGTTATGCTTCAATCGTTGGATTGAGTTGGCAAAAATCAAACATACATATGAGGACTTGATGGACCTTATTTTGAGAGACAAAGTACTTTCCTCCATTAGCCCTGATTTTTTGGCCTATTTACATGAACGGAAGCCAGAATCGTTACAATCCCTTGAGTTGTTAGGGCGCCAGTGTACAATTTTGGCAATCAACCTTATCAATATCAGAGAAACTCCCAACGATATTTTGAGGGAAATAGACCATCACAGGGTTACTTTCAATCTAACAGAGGATGGCGTAGATCTGATAATACCTACATGAACAGAGGAGACAGATCCTATTATACAAAGAACAACCAAAACTCTCCTCCATCTCAACACTGTCCAGGGTGTACGTGTCCTCAGCATTCTAATAATCCTCAGAATGGCAGAGAGAGTCGGAATTATTACCGGGGTAATAACAACTTTAATCGCTCGCGGAGCGTGGATCGAAAAAACTCGAACTGGAGTCATAATAGTAACACAGGAGCAGTTAATCCCAATGGGGAAAACACAAATATTGCAAATGCGTGTGCTGCTGATTTATTTAATCCATCAAACTGTGCAGAATGCAGCACTCTGTTTCAGCCGGATGTGGTCTCCAGACTTTCCTGCAGTCATCCTGTGCCCGCGTTAGTACCTGCATTAGCCTCTCATGATGGGAAAGGCTCGCTAATGTTTCACAGGGGTTTTTTAAATAATCGGCTAGTTTCAGTCTTGCGTGATACAGGTTGTACAACTGTTGGGGTACGCAAATCTTGGGTAGACCCATCTTGCTGCACCGGGGATAATGTAAAATGTGTCCTATTTGGAGGCACGGTGGAATTCTATCCTGTGGCCATTGTGCACGTTGATACTTCATTTTTCTCAGGTCAAGTGAAAGCATGTTTATTACAGGAACCAACTGCTGACATAATCATGGGCAATATTGTGGGTATAAAAGCGTGTTCACTCCAAGATATAGAAATCTGGGAACGTCAGCATATACTACACGCTAATATGGTCATTACAAGAGCACAGGCACAGGCTCAAGAAGAAGAAGAAATGACTAACAATCATGACAAGGAGGAAAATCAACATCTTATGCCGATGTTAACGAAGACATCATTTATTGATATGCAAAAGAATGACAATTGTTTGAAAAGATTTTTCAAATTGGTAAAATCAGATGATGTTGATTGCTCAGAAAGGTCACAACCTTGGTATACAATTAAAAATGACATATTAATTCGTAATGCTAGAGATGCTACATCGGTACAGCAACAAATTATGGTACCAACCAATATTCGACCTTACATTCTCAGACATGCGCATGATACAAACTGTGAAGGCCACATGGGCTTTGCTAGGACGAAATATAGAGTCTTACAGCATTTTTATTGGCCTGGAGTAGTCAGGGATGTCTGTAACTGTCTTTTTTCTCTTGTTGATGTGATCACTGGCCCAAGACAGTATACATGTTGTTAGATGTGTAGTGCGAGCGTATGATGAATTGAGTGTGGGTGCGAATGAAGACGCGAATGTGTTTAGGCTCGTATAGATGTAGATCCTGCAACCCATACTCTCACATGCAGTAATCAAGGATGCTTTGACACTGCAGGCATGTTTCAAGACATTTATTGACGGGAACACACATAATATCAACAGGAACAGTCAGTGTAACAAGGTCATGCTGACCTGACATCGATAGGTATACATTTGGCATTCAAAAAGGTAAACATCAGAATAGACGTGCATGGTCAATAGCAAAGTTCTTCAATAATGACAGTTCGTAGCGTCGCCCTTGGCGTCTCTGACTAAACGCGTCAGATGCCTTAGTCACTTGGACACATAGGTGCAACTTGGCACTCCCCGCCAATTGCACATATCAGGCTGTAGTATAACAGCCGAAAGCACAGGCCTCGTTCTGACGTCGGCCGTGTACTTCTGTTAAATAGGTTATCATCAACCCTGCAGTAATACTTATTGTAGATATGAACTCCGCCAATCTGCGGCTCCCACAATATATCTTCGTCACTGGATTTCTGGACAATATAAGACTAACAGTCTTGGATGGCTACCTCGAGCACAAATATATAAGTTCTGAAATGGCGGATCAGTGAGCTGCTGTTCACCCTAGGTAATCCTTTACATGTTCTGCCACCGAAAAGCGTAATAATGCATAAAGGTCGGTATTACCTGGAAAATGAATCCTCAGAACTAAACAAGGAATTCTGTCGTCATCCCGACGCACAGAGATTCACTGGGGAAAACTGCCATAGCAGTTACTTCGAAGATTCTCCCCGAAAAACAATGGACTCTTGGTCCCTTCAGAAAAACAGGACCTCCCGGCTTCCCGGAAGTATATCTCACTCCCGCTTAAAAAACCTTCCCATAGGCCTACGCCGAACTGTCAACCTCTGACCCTAAAGGTCAAACACAATGAATGAATAAACAAGGGAAGACAACCCCTAATCAACCTGACATCGCAGGTAAAGACACAATTATTCTTATGATACAAACATAAGCAAATAACTTGACAGATGACTCCGTCGAAAATGACAGCAACATTACTACCACCCCCCTGTAAAAAAAAAAATGCAATTTTTTTTTTTTTTAATATGTTCATGAGCAAGATAGCACCAGTATCACTTCTGTGCTCATGCAAACAATGAACCTAATATCAGGTACAATAGAAGAGGGTACAAATCATCTCCCAACATAGGAGAAAATATTTCCTATAAGCCAAACAAACTAAGGGATACCATTCAAGAAACCTAAGTTGCTGGCAATACCAATCATATATCAAACATTACTAAATAATATAACCATAGCAATATACAAATGTCAATGCTATTTTAGCAACATATCACTGATGGATGGACAAAATGAAATTTGTTAAATTATCTAAACATCATCCAAATACATTTGTATTACAACATATTATGATATTAAGGACAGACCTAAGTCTGAAAATATATCAGGAAAAACTAGGACACAAGATTTAACTGGAATCATGTGGGCATCTAGACAATATGTCCGCCATCACATTATCCGAACCACGGATAGCTCGCACCGTGAAATGGAAAGGCTGAAGAGCAATAGCATAACGAGTAGATCTCGAGCTCTTCAAATCCTTACTTTGCATAGCCGTAAGAGCTTTTTGGTCGGTTTCCATAAAGAAATGCGCGCCCAGAAGGAACCTTTGTAGCTTAAGAATGGACCAAACCATAGCCAACAATTCACGGTCCAAAACCGAGTAATTCCTTTCTGCCGCATTCAGCTTCCTAGAAATATACATTACAGGATGCAGAGTTCCTGAATATTCCTGCATTAGTGCCGCTCCAATGCCAGTGGAAGAGGCATCACTACGAAGGACAAAAGTCTTATCAATCGTCGGTAGTCTTAAGATAGGATGAGATGAGAACAAATTCTTAACCTGATCCAATGAAGATTGGCATTCTTGGGACCAACGCACCATATTAGGAGAACCTTTTTTCAATAACGTTGAAAGTGGTGCCATAATGGAGGACAGATTCTCAATGAATCTTCCATAGAATTGTATCAATCCCAAGAGACTACGCACTTGCTTTTTTGTCTTCGGAACCGAGATATTTAATATCTTTGAAATGTTTTGGTCCTCTGTCTTCAACAGACCATGACCAACTCGATGACCTAGGAAGGAAATTTCACTAAACCCAACAAAAGCTTTAGAGGGTTTAGCAGTCAAACTATGCTCACGTAGAGTAGATAGCAATTCCTTTAGACCCACATAGTGTTCTTCCCAAGTATCGCTGAAAAGACAGATGTCGTCTAAATATGCAATGACATCTGCACGATCTGATAGAATTCGTCGCATCATGCGTACGAAAGTCGCTGGGGCGTTCATAAGCCCGAAAGGCATAAAATTCCATTGAAACAGACCCCTAGGTGTCGAAAAAGCAGTGAGAGGTTTGGCGTGTTCCGTCAATGGGACTTGCCAATAACCTTTCGACAAGTCTAGTTTAGTAAAGAATTTAGCTTTAGAAAGTCTAATAAGTAGATCATCTAATAACGGCATAGGTTCAGCATCGAACTTCGTAACTTGATTTAATTTGCGATAATCAACGCAAAGACGTATGTTATTGTCTTTCTTTCGAACAATAACTATCGACGAAGAATAAGCTGAAGTGGATGGTTCAATTATTTGTAGTTGAATCATTTCATCCAATTCTTTCTCGACTTGTGCTTGAAAATGAATAGGTATTGGGTATGGTCTTACTCTGATCGGATTACGATCAGTAAGTATGATGTCATGTTCTATGACATCTGTGTGTCCAGGAATGTCGGTAAGGACATCCTGATATGATTGTAACGTAGAGGATACTTGACGCTGTTCCTCAAAAGACAAGTTGGAAGAGACTGTAACGTCTCTCCACGATTCCGTTGAAGTAAGTGGAATCGTAGGAAGAGGTAAGTTCACGTCAGAAAAAATAGTTTCCTCATCCTGTATAACAGACAGGGATGAGATGTGACCATGTTGGACTGGAGAGTCGTCCGTCGCCTGGAAAATAGGCTGTAAATAGTCTGGACGTTCAATAAACTCTGTTAGCATATTTATATGGAAGGTTTTATGCCTTCCATCCACATCGACAATATAGTCGACATCAGAAATTTTCGAGACTATAGTGTATGGACCCTTCCAAGAAATGAGAAGTCTATTCTCTCTTGAGGGCAGTAAGACATATGCTTTGTCTCCAGGACAAAGTTGACGTAGGCGTCTTTTCTTATTAGCAAATCGCCTAGCTTTTTCTTTCGCAAATTCGGAAGATGAAGTTGCTAACCTGCACGATTCGATAATCTTTTCTCTAAGAGCTATAACATATTCATATGACGATTGTGTATCATCGTCAATATTATCGGAAGTTATCAAATCGTGTAACAAGGACATCGGCCCGCGCGGTTGCGCGCCAAAGACAAGTTCGAAAGGAGAAAACCCTGTATGCTCGTTGGGAACCTCTCTATAGGCAAAGAGGACTGCAGGTAAAACCCTGTCCCAATCTTCAGGATGATCCTCCGTTATCTTGCCAAGTAAGTTCTTTAGTGTCCTGTTAAGACGTTCTACCAATCCATTGGACATTGGATGATAAATACTACTGAGAGACCTTTTAATGTCTAGCGTAGCCATTACCTGAGACATAACGTCCGAAATTAACTGAGTGCCGTGATCCGACAGTATTTCTCCGGGGAATCCCAGACGAGAAAATACGAGCCAAAGAGCATCAGCGATATCGACAGTTGATATGCTCTTCAGAGGAATAGCCTCTGGCCAACGCGTGCACATGTCCACGCAAGTGAGGATAAATTGGTGTCCTCTGGCTGACTTAATTTTGAACGGACCAATGATGTCTATAGCCATTTTCTGAAACGGCCGAATCGGAATATCTGCAGCCTGAATAGGAGCAGCATGTCTCGGACCCCTAGACTTGACCTCTTGACAAATTTTGCAAGATCGGCAATAAATTCGGATGTCTTTATTCACGAATGGCCAAAAGAATGACGCAAGGACTCTAGTTTTAGTTCTGGAAAAACCCATGTGTCCAGCACACTGAGAATCGTGTGCATGCCGAAGAATTAAGGCTCTCATACACTTAGGCACAAGAATTTGCGAATGCATAGACTTGTCCGAGTGTTGTACCATTCGTACCAATATACCATTCTTCATAGTAATATACGATTTGTGATTCGTATTTTGATTGGGATCCCCTTTCTTTGCCAGAAGGAAGTATTTCTTCAAAGAAGGATCCTCTTCTTGACGTTTAACAAACGAGTCATGGGAAATCACCAAGTGCTCGTCTTGGCTATCAACTTCATTACTATTATCAGATGAAGTTGGGGGATTAAGAGCTTGAGCTCTTGTCACCACTGCATTGACCGTTTGAATGTTTCTTTCTTCCCAACTAGCAATTTGTTGCGGGGTGCATTCCTTAACCCCATGAATACGACCGATTATAAGATCCGCAATAGGATTAGGAAGAAGACATGCATGGACATCTCCTGTGAAGAAAGGAGTGTCAATCCTAATAATAGCAGTAGGATAACTTTCCATAGTACCACCAAATGTAACACATTTGATTGTTTTTCCAGTGGCACAGCAAGGATCTATCAGAGACTCCTTAACCCCGACGGTAGTACATCCCGAATCGAAAAGTACTGAGACTAGCCTATCATTTATTAGACCTTTATCTAAGATGAGAGATCCTCTCCCATCATGCGCAACTGTAGCAGGTAGAGCAGGAAGAGGGTGACCACAACTTAGCGTAGATACAGTTGATGAGTCAAACAATGTTAAGCATTGGGGGCATTCAGTTGCTCTCCCAAAATCGAAAGCACAACCAGTGATAGCCCTAGAGTTACCACTATCATTTACTGTATTACAGGCTCCATCAAACTCTTGTTGCGCAGAGTTTGCCTGTTGGTAAGGTCTTTTCTTGTTAAACCTAGGTCTACCTCGATTATCATTTCCCCTGTAATTATATCATTTCCCCTGTAATTATTTCGACTATCATTTCCCCTGTAATTGTTATCATATTGCCTATTGTAATCATCATTCCGGTTTGAATCCCGGTTTCTAAATTCACCATCGTCATAATCTTGACGTCGAGAATGATTACCTCGAAAATTTGAATAATTATTATTTGGATAGCCTTTGCGAAAGTGTCTCAAATTATTACCACTAAAATTACGAGAACTACCATCTTGTCTCCACTGCATAGACGAAGAACCATCATGTGTTGGATTATTCCGCTTCTGAGTGTAATTTTGATTACTTCCCCTATTCCAATTTTGTTGAGCACCCTGAAATTTTTTTTTGAAATTAGGGCCATATGGTGTTGCCGAAGCAGCTGGCAACCCTTCTTTCACTTTAGAATTGCTAACTGTAGCATGGGGATGTGCTGTGGCATACTGACAACAGTATTCCTCCATTTCTTTTAAGTTTTTAGGCTTACGCTCATGAAGGAATGCAAGAAAAGAATCATTAACAGATGACAAAACCTTATCTCGCAATAATAAGTCCATTAGACCTTCATATGTTTTCTCAATCTGAGACAACTCAACCCATCGTGTAAATGTACGACGTATCTTTGTAACAAAATCAGAGAAATCTACTCCATTTTCTGGCAACATTGTCCTAAAACGAAGACGATAGTCTTCTTGTTTTAGTTGATATTTTTTTAGTAATGCTGCCCTGACAACATCATAATTAGTCCTCTCATGTTCGTCTATTGTCATAAGAGTAGTCACTGTGTCACCTGTAAAAAATGGCATCAGTTGTTCAACATATTTTTCCTTTTTTATGTTATGCGTATCGCACAAAAATTGGAATCTATCTAGATAATCTGCTACGTCATCCTTTAAAGGATTGAAATGAGGCAATTTAATCCTACTAACAAACTCCCTTGTCGTACTCGAAGTTGTTTGCTGAGCACCCGTACTCGCCAATTTCAATTTCTCTAACTCCAAAGTTGCGAGTTTTTCATCAAGTTCCATCTTCTGTTTTCTTTCCTCATGTTCCATTTTTCTGATTTCAGCCTCAGCTTTCCTCTCCTCTGCAGCAGCTTGAGCTTTCCTCTCCTCTGCAGCAGCTTCTTTGTCTAATCTCTTCTGTTCCGCTTCTTTGTCTAATCTCTTTTTGTTCAGCTTCAAATCTCCTTTCCTCCACCTGCATCTGCAATTTCTTTTGTTCAGCAGCAATATTAGCTTCTCTGTCTAGCCTTTTTTGTTCCGCCGCAGCTTCTCTTTCTAATCTTTTCTCTTCAGCCTGAGCTTTTTTCTCTTCTGCAGCTAATGCTTTGTCATACTGAGCAACAACCCATTGTTCTAACTGTTGACCAGTCTTATCAAGGGCTCTCCCTTGTGTAATAAAGTAGTCCAATGTAGACATCTTGTCTACTGAGATCAGTAACTTGAAAAAAAAATTAAATAAATTACCTTATCCCACTTCAATGGGAGACAAGTCTGAAATGCTAGACTTGTATACTCACTTCACTTTCTTTCACACTCTTAGTCTTGTTTATAATGTACCCAAAAAATCACCTGAGTACCTGTGGAAAAAAAAAATCCCTTTATATCCCACTCAATATGGGCACAAGTCTTTTTTATAAAGAACTTGAATATGTATTTCACCTTGTCTCAATCTTTGTAGATAACAAGTCTTTTATCAAAGAACTTGTATAAATATCTTATATAATATTATTTAACAAACTCTATATGAAGAGTCTACCTTATCAATAATATCAAAACATGACCAAGTATGTGTATGTAGACTGTGCATGACAGTAATGTAGTACAACCAAAAAAAAAAATACAAAGACAAAGATACAAAACAATACAAATGGCAACACTGTTTTAACCAAAAATGTGTAGAGAAATACACAAGAAAGGAGAGACCTACAGAATACAAACAAAACAAATCGACAATCAAAACTGAAAAACAGACAAAATATTACAAAAACAACGTTAAGTACAATTACATCACAGCTAACATCAATAGCGACCAATTGTCACTAGCAAATTTCCAAATTAAGAAAATTTGCACCTACAGAACGCTTACAGTAAGCCTCGATCAAGTGGCATATTTACCGTAAGACCCACCAACCGAAAAACCCGCAGAAAAATACACAAAAACAGTAGAAGTGACATAAACATATAGCAATCAATTTCAATGTGTTGCAGAACAAGTTCAGTCACAGCTGAAACTAAAATAAATTCCTTGCTCCTTGCGAACACAGAAACGAAATGTCAAACGCGCACTGAACGTCAAATCCACTGTAACATAAAGTGGTATTCACGAACCAAAGTTACTATGACCTTTTCAAATTAGGGCTTGCACATTGAATGTTTACCATTTCCACGTACTGTTTACAAACACTTGACCTCCAACAATGTAGCTTGAATGCTCTGACCTAGAAAAGTCTGTTGTTGAATGAAACGTGTAACAACCAGCAGTACTGTTTACAATAGGAACCCGCCTTCTATGCAGTTATGGTCCACGTAGCAAATGCCTAGTAGTTAACTTCAGTACATGTCTTGTTATGGTTTATGTAGCATTATAACATAAATGCTCGTACTGTTTATTTGGGTCAACCGTTGATGACCTATATCTGTCCTGTTGTAGCCAAAACTTGCAAGTGTAGAATTAGCGCTGTTTGTTACGGCTGTCCCGTGTGT
The DNA here is from genome assembly GCA_024509875.1 of Oreohelix idahoensis. Classification (NCBI taxonomy): domain Eukaryota; kingdom Metazoa; phylum Mollusca; class Gastropoda; order Stylommatophora; family Oreohelicidae; genus Oreohelix; species Oreohelix idahoensis. Next base: position 78,156 of record JAMPIV010022362.1, read on the forward strand.
AGCTTAGACCCACAGATCAGAAGTGTAATGTGTACTTGTCCTTCTTGTAACTTTCTCGACAAAACTGGAGACATCATACATGTAACAGCCAACCAGGAATGTAAATTTCTGGATCCATAAATGTCAACAATAATGTCAAATGCTCGCTCTGTTCTTTTTAAACCCACAGGTCTGGTCCATCAGAAATGTAAGTTTCTAGGCCACATTGGCGACAAGAAATGTATCATAAGAGCCCACGTAACTGGTCCACCAGAAATGTAACTGTCTTTTTTCTCTTGTTGATGTGATCACTGGCCCAAGACAGTATACATGTTGTTAGATGTGTAGTGCGAGCGTATGATGAATTGAGTGTGGGTGCGAATGAAGACGCGAATGTGTTTAGGCTCGTATAGATGTAGATCCTGCAACCCATACTCTCACATGCAGTAATCAAGGATGCTTTGACACTGCAGGCATGTTTCAAGACATTTATTGACGGGAACACACATAATATCAACAGGAACAGTCAGTGTAACAAGGTCATGCTGACCTGACATCGATAGGTATACATTTGGCATTCAAAAAGGTAAACATCAGAATAGACGTGCATGGTCAATAGCAAAGTTCTTCAATAATGACAGTTCGTAGCGTCGCCCTTGGCGTCTCTGACTAAACGCGTCAGATGCCTTAGTCACTTGGACACATAGGTGCAACTTGGCACTCCCCGCCAATTGCACATATCAGGCTGTAGTATAACAGCCGAAAGCACAGGCCTCGTTCTGACGTCGGCCGTGTACTTCTGTTAAATAGGTTATCATCAACCCTGCAGTAATACTTATTGTAGATATGAACTCCGCCAATCTGCGGCTCCCACAATATATCTTCGTCACTGGATTTCTGGACAATATAAGACTAACAGTCTTGGATGGCTACCTCGAGCACAAATATATAAGTTCTGAAATGGCGGATCAGTGAGCTGCTGTTCACCCTAGGTAATCCTTTACATGTTCTGCCACCGAAAAGCGTAATAATGCATAAAGGTCGGTATTACCTGGAAAATGAATCCTCAGAACTAAACAAGGAATTCTGTCGTCATCCCGACGCACAGAGATTCACTGGGGAAAACTGCCATAGCAGTTACTTCGAAGATTCTCCCCGAAAAACAATGGACTCTTGGTCCCTTCAGAAAAACAGGACCTCCCGGCTTCCCGGAAGTATATCTCACTCCCGCTTAAAAAACCTTCCCATAGGCCTACGCCGAACTGTCAACCTCTGACCCTAAAGGTCAAACACAATGAATGAATAAACAAGGGAAGACAACCCCTAATCAACCTGACATCGCAGGTAAAGACACAATTATTCTTATGATACAAACATAAGCAAATAACTTGACAGATGACTCCGTCGAAAATGACAGCAACAATGTCAAATTATTTTGTCGTTCGGGCAAGACATGCCAACAAGTGGCTACAAAGGGTGCTTACCATAATGCACCTATACAGGCTGCGGATATTTCGGTCCGACCATTCGAAAAAATGGCCATAGACTTAATAGGTCCACTGTCAGTTCCGTCAGCCAGAGGTCATAGATATGTCCTCACCTGTATTGATATGTGCACCAGGTGGCCAGAGGCAATACCTCTTAAACATATTGCTACCACCGATGTGGCTGATGCACTGTTCCTCATTTTTACGAGAGTGGGGTTCCCTGACAATATTTTATCAGATAGGGGAACACAGTTTGTGTCAGATGTCATGTCGCATGTCACGAAACTATGTAATATTGATAGATCTCTTAGCTCTGTTTATCATCCTATGTCCAATGGCATGGTAGAACGTTTAAATAAAACGCTGAAACAACTACTGGGGAAAGTGACCACGACGTATCCACAAGACTGGGATAGAGTGCTCCCAGCAGTGCTGTTCGCTTATCGGGAAGTCCCAAACGAACACACTGGGTTCTCGCCGTTTGAGCTCATGTATGGTGCTCCACCACGAGGACCCATGTCGATAATAAAACAATTACTTACAGGTTCGGAGATGACTCAGGAATGCCAGTCATCTTATGAGTTTGTGGTGAATCTACGAAAGACACTTATAGACGCTTGGCAAATAGCGACTGATTCATCTGAAAAGGCAAAAGAAAAAGCTAGATCTCTTCAAAACCGTTGGAAAAAGTTAAGGACATTACTTCCTGGAGACAAAGCTTACGTCCTGCTACCAACGAGAGAGAATAGCTTTCTCATTTCGTGGAGTGGTCCATATGAAATTATTTCAAAATTGACAGATGTTGATTACATTCTTGACGTGAAAGGCAAGAATAAAACCTTTCACATCAACATGCTCAAACAATTCCATGATAGACCTGAATATCTCAAACCTATCTTAGATGCTGTTAATGAAGTAATCACTGATCATCCTACATCTTACTCTTCATTATCAGTGATTCAAGAAGAACCCACTTCTTTTCATGATGTACCTTTGCACTTCCTGTCATGTCTCTTTATCCGACAGAATCATGGGTAAATGTATCTATTTGTCCGGATCTATCCAGCGAACAACAATCTCAAATTCGTTCTATTCTAGAATCATATCAGCAAGTTCTGTCTAATATTCCAGGCCGAACGTCTATAATCACTCTCGATATTAGACTCACAGATCACAAACCTATTAAATTAAAGCCTTACCCTATCCCTATCCACTTTCAGGATCAGGTTGAAAAAGAATTAAGTCAAATGTTACAGCTTAACATTATTGCACCATCAGAGTCTGCTTATTCTTTCCCAATGGTTATAATCAAGAAGAAGGGTAATAATATCAGATTATGCATGGATTTTCGTAAACTCAATTCCATAACGGAGTCTGACGCAGAGCCAATGCCAATTCTTGATGAATTACTGTCAAAACTTTCTAAAGCAACCTACTTTAGCAAATTTGACTTAGCCAAGGGATATTGGCAAATACCTCTCACGGAAAAAGCAAAACCTTTCACTGCTTTCGCTACCCCTAAGGGCCTCTTTCAGTGGAATTTCATGTGCTTTGGCTTGGTAAACGCACCAGCGACTTTCGTTCGGATGATGAGGAAACTATTTTCTCATAGGTCTGATATCATCTCCTATATAGATGACATTTGTTTGTTCCACAACTCTTGGGACGAACATGTTTCTGGATTGAAATCTCTTCTCGAAATTCTTCGCTCTAATAATCTGACAGCGAATCCTTCGAAAGTTCACATAGGTTTCAAAGAAATTTCTTTCCTAGGTCACAGAGTAGGCCATGGATTTCTTAAACTGAGGATAAAACTGTCTCGAAGATTCTTAACCTATCAATTCCTAAGACTAAGAAGCAGGTGCGGAGTCTTCTCGGCCTTGTACAGTTCTATAATAAATTCATGCCTCATTTATCTTCAGTTACGTCAGTTCTATCTGAGTTAACTACAAAAGGCTCCCCTAATAGAATTGTCTGGACGGAGGCCTGCAACATAGCTCTAGTCCATTTAAAGCATTACTTTTCATGTGCACCAATTTTGAAACTCCCTGATCCTCATCTCCCATTTATTCTCAGGACAGACGCTTCGATGTACGGTATTGGTGGCTCCTTGATGCAAGAAGTAGATGGAATGCTTCATCCGGTGATGTATGTGTCGAGGAAGCTCACAAAGACAGAAACCAGATATCCAATTATTGAGCGCGAGCTTCTCACGATCACATGGGCTGTCACAAAGCTTCAGCGTTACCTTCTTGGTTCTCGTTTCATCATCGAGACAGACCAGAAGGCCCTGTCGTTCCTTCAAAAGTCCAACATGAAAAACGCACGAGTCGCACGTTATGCAATTAATTTGCAAATATATGACTATATCATTCGACCTATTGAGGGTAAGTCCAATGTGCTTGCAGATGTTCTGTCGAGATGTACACAGACAGACCTGCCCGATTCTCAAGGATATGACATTGCTGCGACCCATTGACCAAGGTACAGTGCTGATCATCTACAAATACCTCGCTAACTTAAAAGAACTACCCTGACAATATCCATAACCAGATACAGATTACCATTGTTATCAAGAGAAACAACTCAAGTCATTTGAAGTCATGATAACAGACTTTTTATGTGAATACATTCAAATCGTTTGACACTACATCAAGATCCATGAACAGTACACAGAATCTGATTTCCAGACAGTCATGACGTATGCGGTAAAGGAACCAAATCAAACAGTATCTCAAATAAACAGTATAAGGCTCTTTGTCATATCTTAATGGCAATCCTTCACAAAATGACTGGGATGCAGAACTTTAAAAAGATCATATTTCCTATTCCAGCAGCCGAACTTCAAAATGTTGCGCTCAGAGACTGTGTCACTCAAGAGGCAACATATGATAAGAAATCTCACACAAGAAACAATCGATTCGATACGCCTAAGGAGAACTTCGCCATTTGAACATTCTTTTGTGTTATTACTTAAACCAATTATGTGACTCTAAAGTGCTAAAATTACAAATAGTAATCTTTCACACTGTCGTGAAACGAGTGTAAGCCACTACTTGGTTAATCACTATGTCGAAATACAGATTTGCTTCAACCAATCAACGATCACCGTTCACCAGTCTCTGAGACAGAATAAATTATACTGTTCACGCAGTTCACGCAAGATGGCGGCGAAAAACTGAATAAGATTAGGCGGTATGAGCAAAAGACGAAACCGGAGGAAACCAATCAACTTGCTCCGCCAGGAACCAACTGAAAGCTTTCCTTAAGTATTTACCTGCCTATATAATCGGGCGGATTTTATGCTAACCACGCAACCCCGAACTTGACGCCAGAGATACTGACTGAAGAGGAAGAAGCTGTCACCTTGATTTGTTGCTTACCTGAGGGCATCGACCTGCAACCTACTTCACTAGTCGAGTCAAACTGGCCTTTTTTTAAATCTTGGAGGGTAAATATAAATTTACGATAACCTTTAGGAAAAGAGGCTTACAGCAGACCTGTATATATTTAATATATTTTGGTTCACTGATTGTATCTTGGGGAAATTTAGCATAATGATTGTATTTCCTATTATGATTGAATAGACGAAGACTAATAGGACTCATACTTCAATCTATTGTCAGTCTATAACTTCAGTCTATTGTTTCTGATAACTCCAAACTGCAATATAACCAAAAAAGTCCTTGTTAGGACTCAATCTATTGTCAGTCTATAACTTCAGTCTATTGTCTCTGATAACTCCAAACTGCAATATAACCAAAACAGTCCTTGTTAGGACTCAATCTATTGTCAGTCTATAACTTCAGTCTATTGTCTCTGATAACTCCAAACTGCAATATAACCAAAACAGTCCTTGTTAGGACTCAATCTATTGTCTCATCTAACTCCAATCTATTGTCTCCTATAACTCCCACCTGATATATATAACCAAACAGTCCTCGTCGCATATATTCCTATCATAAGAACATAACGTTATTGTTAGGATATATGTTACCAGCTTGTATAGCACTCGTCAGAGGGGGCCTGGGATTATAGGGGGCAGGACATTGTTGTATCACACCTAGGTGTACATATTATTGGATTTATTCATGTATTGATTTATATTATGGGATGTATTAATGTATTAAATGTATTCATGTATTGAATCTATATTATTGAATGTATCCATGCATTAGTTTATCAGAAAGAATGTTTTGCAAGTAGACACCTGTCTTGTCTCGCTATTGCTAAATAATACTGAGCCATGTGATAATACTCCCCATACCAAATACTTCCACTGTTATATTCTACCGTGAGTTTTTATGCTGTTGACGATTACTTTGAAAGTTACTGATAAATTATTAAATATTATAACTGATTACTGGTCTTGGAGATTGAATAAATGGTGATGGGTGTTACCTTAATGGTTACACTGTTCATACGCCCACACAGAGCAGAACAGTAATTCTTATATCACGCGAATGTCAAAATATCAAATTCTGTAAGACTAACATACCACTGCTACACACGAGATACTGTTAGTGAATTCAATCTGTTTGTTGACCTAGATTTCCGCCACCAAGGCTATTTATGGTCATGCGTTACTACCGTCACGCCTACTGTTCTCCTACCGTGTTAAATGTTGTAGTGAGTGTGCGTGGGTACATTCACACGCCACAGATACGCACGTACAAGTCGTGGAACTGCAGGTGACATATAACATAGTTTATTGTCACAATACGGTAATGAAATACACAGTCAAACATAACTCACAACAAGAAAGTACTATAGTCACATCTCCACTTCTCATAATCATTAGCGCTCTACAACATCAACACTAGATCCTCTCAGCAACGGTCGGCATCACCGTGCTAATGTAATAAATAATGGCCTCCTTAAATATGCTTCATCAAAGACGCTCTCAACATTGGCGCTCCAATATAACTATGGATCCTCTCAATAATAACAAATGACCTCCTTAAATATGCTTCATCAAAGACGCTCTCAACCTTGGCGCTTTAATATAATATGGATCCTCTCAGCAAACGGTCATCCTCGCCGTGCTGACAATAATAAATGGCCTCAAACGATGCTTCTAACATCAGCATTATAATAAATAGACAATGGATCCTTTTCCCAGCAAACGGTTATCCTCGCCGTGCTGACAATAATAAATGGCCTCAAACGATGCTTCTAACATCAATAGTGAATACTCGCGGCAATTTCTCGCAAGACTGCACTCCCTGGCAGTCTGCAGTAATCTCGCCTTCACTCATCTTGACATTTATATAGTCAAACATAAGTCCTGGATCCTTACCTCTTCAAAAATACTCACAAACACAATTCTCCAATAAACTCAGGAATTATAAGTCTACACAAATAATGGCCTCTATAACTTTTGCACTGCGCAGGCATACTCAAAACACACACTGTAGGACCGACCTCTCCCGTCGGTACCCAAAAACAGACTGCTCTTAGTTCACACACTAGTCCCGCCAAAAAAGACACGAGACTCGGTTGTTTAAAAAACACAACTCAGTCTCGATAATTGCATGGGCTAGTCACACGAGCTTACTCACAGCTCAAGACAGTTCAGAGAAAAAAACATCTCCGCGATTTGAACTGACCAGTGTTCGCCACTTGGAAACTTCTCGATCACACGAGGGAATTCCCCTAATACATTTTTAACTTAACATCAGCTTAACCAAGCAATGTAACCCGCAATCGAATCTATTCGCTTAACATTTTCAAGATCACCTCCCCTTTGATAATATTTACTCTGTATCAGTTGCCACACCGCCCGGGAAAAAAAATGATTTATCATTTTTTTGTTGAAAATTTAAGTCCCAAAAATTTAGAGATAAATGAAATTATATTATATGGCTACCAAAAATATACCTAACAAAAAATGTACCTATTACAATAGTACATCTATACACAATTTCAGCAATAAATGTAAAATTACAACTAAAACATCAAACATAATCAATCAAATATCCCAATGAATGTTACCGATGTAAATTACAACAAAAGCATCAATCATAATACAAACATACCAAAATTAATCTTAATAGAACACTAAGCTAAGTACATTTAGTACAAGCAACAACCAATAGAAAGTGAAAGAACAAGATCAAGCAACAGAAGAATGATCTGTAGTAAAGGAAAGTAAGAAATCGGAAAATGAGAAACAATTAACAATAGCACAAGATAACCAATAAGAACAACAATTTCATGTACAATAAATACAAATTTACCAAAATACTAGTTACATTATATTAAGTTATATAATTCACTCAAGAATACAACGAATGAAAGTATAAGTATCGAAAGAAGACGAAGTATACAAGTAGAATGAAGAGAAACGAAGATGTGATACAGAAATATAAACAAGATATGAACACATATCGAAAAGACGACAAAAAGATAGAATGAAATGAAGGATAGTCAACAAAGACGAATGGAAAGCAAAGGTATGAACGCATAGAAAGTCAATAACAATACATACTAATAAATGTTTAGATCAGACAATATCTTACAAAAATTAAATACAAACATGATTACAAGGCACAAAACAAAATGTCAAAGTATATCCATACTAACAACACAAAACGAATAATTCATAACTAACCAAAGTCTAATAAGTAATTTAACTAAGTTACAAAAATTATACTTAATTGAAAATAAATTATAAACCTTACATAAACAAATAATAGCATTTGCGATAACTAAGTTTTGACCTAACGCACAATCAACCGCTAAATAATAAATATACATCATAATATCAAATAAGACAAACTTCCAAAGAAGTAATATCCCTTTCAATCATAGGGCACACAAAAATAAATTACAATGCCAAAAAACAATTCTTTTCCCAAAATTACCATACAAAATATTTCAGAACGATAAGTTATCAAAAAATAAAATTATTATTTAAGTAATTCTAAGTCATAACTAATAAACTAACAATGAAATTAACTTTTAACAAAATGAGAGAAGCATAAAATATCTTATCTCTAGACAAACACTTAAATCAAAACATGTAAGTTTTTTTTCTTCAAAAATACATCACCAAAAAACACCTAAGAAAAATACGATGTCATCTGTATATCAACTTTCCAACATACACACATAACATAATGTTACAACAATCTGTCCATCTTTTAACAAACAAAAGTATCAGATGTGTCTATCAATTTTACAAAAAAGTTGAATTTAATTTATAAGTTAATTCTAACTAACAATAGCGTTGAGCTTCAGTGTTATTTAACTGTAAATTTATATCTTACTCAGCCTGATGATATATACTATAAATAAATCAAAAATCCATTGGTACAATAAGATATGAAAAAGATCCTATAAAAATATCTTCAAAGTTTTTATAAAAATATTTATCAAATTAATTTGTTGCAAAAATGTTGAAAAAATCTTATTATTTAAATTCTAGGTACTATGCTATGACAAGGTCAGTGTTTCAACATATGTTAACAATTCAAATACATAATTATTTCTAATACATGCAAGATAATTCTACAAAATCATATTACACAACATAACAATAAATTCATACAATTATCCTAACAATTACAGATACAACCCGAAAAATATACCAAAAAAATGAGCACAGGTTTGACACCGCTCACTGCATTTATCAAAAATTACACACAAATTATTACCAACACATATGTTACACACAATCAAAACAGAATAATATACAATTGCATAAAAAATTGGACTGGTACATTCGAAACAGTCATATATGTTCCACACAAAAAATATATATATAGCAATCAAATGATGCATAAAAATGAACATCCTAATGTTTCAAAGAAATTACCAATATTTTAATACAACATCATATGATATATTATCCACAGAATACAATAACATGTACTATTCTAAAAAATAAATCAACTGTAAAAAAAATATTCCCGTCAATCTGTCATTAATTCTTGATCCTCCAAAAAGTGACTCGTCAGATGTATAGCGAGACGCTCATAGGTTCTGCTTGATAAATAATCCACATTCTTCACGAATAATGTCAACAAGTGCGCCAACTCATCACAACGTCGCACGCTACGAGACAATACAAATAAAAATTTCTATTAATCATCTGTTAGAGTTAATAAGGAAAACGGAAAATCAACTTTCACGTTTACCTATCCCTTGGGATGGAGTAGAGTCTTGGCCCCTTTTCACACACCTCAACAAGTCCTCCTTAAACGATGTAAACATCACCGAAGGCTTAGCGACCACTTGACCGTAACGAAAGTTCATCCTTGTTGTAGGCTGAAAAAAATTACTACGTTCACAAGAACGAGATGACCTTTCGACACCACTAGTGTGACAATCAATAGTGTTATTACTTTGCTTGTTAATAACTTTGCTCTTATGTGGAGCACAGCTAACCTGGTTACAATTTCTATAATTGCTGTTAAGAACATTGTTATTTGTTCTATTGACACAGTTGTACTGTTTTACATCCCAGTTAGCATAATTACGATTAACATTTCCTCTTGGATAAAAATATCTACTAGATAGAAATGGCTTTTTATCAACAAATTTATTACCAGATTGACACTCTTTCACATAATTATTTCCACTATAATTTCTAACACTCTCAGGATCACGATACTGTGATCTGTCAAATTGTTTCTTGTTTTTAGGCACAGAAACATTACTATATGAAGAACTCCCTTGGTACATTTTAACCTCAGGGTTATTTCTCCTATCAAAAGTGTTTTTCACTTTGCCTGTGGCAGTGTGTTTAAGAAATGGGTCACACTGACTTGACTGGGTATGACCGAAAGATTTAACCATATCTTTATTGTTTTTCACAAAATATGTTTCCTTCCTGGAACAAGTAGTTCTATCTTTTTTCCCATCAGGGTTCTCACCTAATACTTTGTTTGTTTTTAACAACTTAAATTGAAATTTATTATTGTTTCTTTTGTTATCTACAGGGTTATCTAATACTGTAGATTTTCCTTTGCTAGCTTGCCGCCAGGAACCAATATCGCTAAAATCATCGGTATTGCGTTGAAAGTTATATTTCTCTCGGAAAGATTTCTGTCCATCATTCTGCAAAGAATAAGCATCGGCTGCAGCAGAAACCAACTGACCTTTTATTGGCAGCTAAGTGCCCTTTCAAAGCTGCCAAGTGAACTCTCTACTAGTGAATTTTTGTTGAAATCAGACCAAAACCTATGAGGAAATTTTAAAGACTATCTAAATTCATCTCAAACTATTACAGCTATTCATAAAGCTGCTAGTTGCGAAATTTCATGATTTTTAAACAACTTAGTGATATTCTCTTTCTCAACCATCACACTCTACTAATGTCTCTTCTATCAGACTGTTCTTACTGGTATTATCTCTATATCAGTACCTGGATCAGAGAGGGTAATGTTTAGAAAGACTTAAATTGCATGCTGACGAAAAGATCAGGAAGAACAAGCGGGTTTCAGGCCGAAACGATCATGTATTGATCAAATATTCACACTAAGAACAATTATAGCAGGAAAGGGTATTTATTTCATCGTCTTTTTCAAAAAGCCATAGTCTACAGCCCATCATTGTGGGTACCAATTCTGGTTTTGCTAGTATGTCAAAGGCTATAACAACGTTGAGTGGTATAAGTGGCATGTTTAGTCAGGGGGTGAAACAAGCTGTATTATGTCACCACTACAGCATTGATTGGGTTATCTATACCCACAATGACAATTGGGTATAAAATGGACAAATGGAAAATTCCTGGGGGACCTGGATTTCGCAGATGATGTAGCATTCTTAAGTTCAACACCAAGACAATCCCAAGAAGCAATAAATAATTTGTGTCATCTCTCGGTTAAAATTGGTCTCCAAATAAATGCCTCTAAAACTAAAGCTATGAACTTTTCTAACGAGACCTTTGATATCATCTTGAACGGGGAAAAACTACAGAAAGTTGAAAGTTTCAATTATTTAGGCAGTAAAATGACTCAGGATGGTGACACAACAAGAGAAATCCATACTAGAATTGCTTTGGCAGCTAGCGCCTTCAATAGATGATCTAACATTTGGAAATTACGAGTGATACCAGTCCATAACCTGTTTAATTCAAAGTTAATAAGCATACGGCTGTGAGAGTTGGCAGCATTGGAGAACCAACATTCGAGACCTTTTTATTGGCAGCTAAGTGCCCTTTCATAGCTGCCAATATGAAAAACTCTCATATACTATGTGAATGCAAAACAACAGAATTTTTGTTTGAGGGTAAGCGGAAAAAAGGAAGACCAGAAACCAGAAGAAAACAATAATGAGGAAACGTTTTTAAAGACTATCTAAATTCATCTCTGGAGAGCACTGGTTTCTGCCTTATGCGCCGTGTTTGGCGCTTAAAGAATTTATTATTATTATTATTATTAACGAAAATTGACTATCAAATTTTATTATCCGTAAATATACAAATTTATAGTTGATTTAGTCATTTTAAGTGAACTGCACACGTATGTCATTTAAAATACTTATAACAGAGTTATTTAAATAATATTTTACTGAGTCAAATCAGTTATGGTTCATCAGAACGAGCGAAATCCTAACTCATAGAAGGTCAGGAAAGATACAAAGTTTACACGGCCTGGATCCTATCAGCCTGTGACATCATTTGGGTTGATCTCTGCTTCACTACGACAGTACTCATTTTCAATTGTTGTATGTACTGATTACCTGGAATTTCCGGATCGACACATTTCTTTCTGCTCGTATCTAGCAGATATTTTGGAGTTTTAGACATTCTTACACTCCCCTCAGTGTTAAGTTGTCATGTTTGTTTGGGTACCAGTTCCCCCCTGCTGGGGAAGGAACAGATGAGATAATATTGATCGACAACCATTTTGGTTAATCTCGGGTGTGGCCGACATCAGACTACAAATTAACACTAAAATCGCCCAGCGTATTTTCTTAATCGCTGATAAAGCCACGGTGCGTTCTTCGCCAAGATGGTAATACGCTGAAAGTTTGATAGCCACTACGGAGAGATAACTTATTTGTCAGCGTACACGAATGACATAATCGTTTCCTGCACACCTTGTTGCAAAAGGAGGAAAGTAAGATGTTACATCTGACACATATGGTCGAATGAGTTTACAGATGTGTTTGTGAGTTTGCATACAAGGCATCGGATGTTTTATTTGCATATATAGAAGAGGTGACCTTTTGCATCACGCACATTATTTCAGGCGGAAATAATTTATTTTGAAATCACCCCACAAAACAAGCAGATTTTAAACGGTTGACACTCTGATTAGCCTTGTAACAAATAAATGCGGGGGAAGACAGTGAATATAACCTCGCTTTTTTTCAAGTCTAGTTCACTGTGAGAATCGCTTGCCAAGACGAAACCAGACCTTGCCAGAGCCTAGAATCAAGATTCGTATATCGGAATCGGAAGCATGGGGGCATATCTGGAGTCATATGACCACCAGCTATGCACAGTGCTACAGTATATGTACGTGGAAGTGAACCTATGTCTGTGAGGCTAATTACATCCTCATTGACTCTTGAAATCATCCACACACTTCCAGGGATTCCACCTGTGGTGAAACTTGTTGAAAACACAGCATTGCACACTAAGCTTGGAGAAGTCACTTGAACCCCAGGCGTAATTTTTTGGCTTTGACTTGGTTCCCTGCATGCAGAAGGATCTCACTGTGGAACCACTGATAGGTAGGGGAAGCTGAGAAGTGGCTCTGTGCAAGACGTGACAATTCCTTGGGGGAGCCCAGAACCAGAGTACAGTATTTTAGCTCTGCATAGTTGGAGAGCCCCCTAGGATGGCGGGGAATGCACAGTATGCCACACACTTCTTACTCCTAGCTTGGGACCAGATGTGACGATCCTTTAAATGCGAGCCAAACTGGAGAAGCAGGAGCTCGTGACTTCAACTCAACACGTTTCAGAATGGCAGAAAAGCCACAGAAAAAGCTTAGATCTACAGTGTAGATAATACCACGGAGTCTTCAACATGGTATTGGCTGCTAAAGAGCGAGATGCTTAGCAGCCCTAGTTAAACAACAACAACAATAACAATATCGGAACCGGACCATTGTTTGAGCAATTTTTAGGACTTCAGCGCCCAGAATAAAATCTACAATTTAACAAGGACCCCCGGAATCTGAGGAATCTAAAGCACAGAGTCATAGTGGGAATTCAGTGTTAAAATAACACGTGTAAGAGGCCTTATCAAGTGCCTTTATTCCTCTGAGCAAGCAATCTGTGAGCCAAGATTGGCGTGAGTTGTGCATTTTACATTCTATATTTTTCATTACTAACGTGAACTAATATGTATATATTGCCATGTGTATAATACTATGTGAAAATTGCTAGTGGATGTCCAAGTCATTTGAGGCTGGCAACCTCAGCGTATAGAATGATGATTTCATGAACCACCACTGCAAGGGCTGGTGACGGCTTTATTGCCAGTTTCGTAAAGAGAACTAAAAGGCATAGGTAGTCCCAAGTTCCATAGGGAGCAGGGAGGGACAGATGAAAGAAATGATGTACATTCTAATTATAATATTTACATTTATAAACCAGTGTAAATGTCTATGTAAACCTATTCACTTTACAATAATGAAAGTTTTCAAGCTTTTCAACCAGTGTAGATGTAGCTGAAAACATATTCAAACTATTATGTGAACATTTTTCAACCAATGTAAATGTAAACATATTCTATCAATACTATTAACTTTTTCATATGAATGTAAAGTAAATATAAAGCTATTCAATTTAAATGTAAAGAAAGTTTTATCTCGAAGAATTAAGCTTAATTCCCATCGATGGTAAATTCTGAGGTAGATGGGATGGTGGAATAGGAAGATGGGAACACATAAGTATGTGTCGGGAACGCAATACTCAGGAGAGCGTTTTGTTTCTATTATTTTACCATACTAGTTGGTGGTACCAGTTGCGGGTACTAATCTCTGGAACAAAGTGAGGGTAAAAGTGGACTGACATCGAACTAGACACCATCATCAGAGGGTCTTAGAGACATGGGACCAGCTTTGCAGTTACTCACTGATCTTACTTGGTGTGACGGTATTGCCTCCCCTGCTTTGCAGTAGTGGTCCAACAGTGGTCAAAACTCAAGAGTATCTAATATGAGCTTCAAATGTGTCTACCTTCGCACAAGATTACTCTTGGCAGAGTCGGAGATAGCAGGATAATGATGCTTCTATCTCAAGGTACTATTCATAAGATAAGGTAGACACTTTTGACGACCCATATTATATACTCTTGAGTTTTGGCCACTGTTGGACCACTACTGCAAAACAGAGGAGGTTATTCCGTGACACAGCCGTAGTACTTGATTTCTTTAAATTCATATGCGACTCCCTAGAATTGAAGCATAGTTCTTCAATTGACATCTCTGCCAAGAGTAACCTTGAGCGACAGGTAGACACCTTTGAAGACCCTAAGTAGGTACTCTGAATTTTGGCCACTGTTGGACCATCACTGCAGAGCAAGGGGCGTAAATCCCGTGACAGTGTCAGTAGACAGATGTACATAAGTGACGATACGGTTGTGCAATCTCAAGTCCACGCAGGCAGGAGTGCATTACATTCCCGTGCGAGTGATATTTTCTATTGTTTTCTCCCCTCTCATTATTATGTGGCGTATTTTATGCACCATTATTTACTCTCTTTGCTGAATCTAGTAGGGGAAGTCTCTTACACTCCAATTCCCCTACGGAAGTATTTGCTATGGGACTGTCTTTATCTTGTTTACCACTCCTCAGACTTATTTACGTTCCGCCAGGTGAACTGGGGGATTATCGTAACAATACCCACTCATCATCACCGGTCAGCGAGCGAGATTCTTATCATGAAAAAACGACAATCCTTCCCACAAACATATATGGACCAGATACAATATAAACAATATATACTGGATTAAAGCAACTATGTTGTTGGTGACTTCTGGAAATATATGATTGTGAAATCATATAGAATCTTAATCTTCTATCTACATCTCTGCCAAGTATGGTTAATATGCTCGCAGTAGATACCTTGGAAGCCATATATTAGAATAGTCTGAGTTTTACATTTCTGAGGGTACCTTATGCAAAAGAGGGATATCCGTGACATTTACATAAGATACAATTGAAAGACATACATAACTGTTTGTACAGTAGACAAACGCACACACGGTATTTCATAGACAGCTTAATAAGGTGTAAATTGACAGACGCACACAGTGTCAAACAGATGTAATCAATATGTCAGTCAACCTGGATTTCGCAGATGATAACATTCTTCAGTTCAACACCAAGACAAAACCCAAGAAGCAATAAATAATTCTTGTGTCATCTCTCGGTTAAAATTGGTCTCCAAATAAATGCCTCTAAAACTAAAGCTATGAACTTTTCTAACGAGACCTTTGATATCATCTTGAACGGGGAAAAACTACTGAAAGTTGAAAGTTTCAATTTTTTAGGCAGTAAAATGACTCAGGATGGTGACACAACAAGAGAAATCCATACTAGAATTGCTTTGGCAGCTAGCGCCTTCAATAGATTATCTAACATTTGGAAATTACGATCATTGAATATACATACCAAGCTTCGGCTGTTTAATTCAAATGTTATCTCAGTGTTAACATACGGCTGTGAGAGTTGGAAAATAACAAAATCATTGGAGAACAAGCTGAATACAAATGTCTTAGAAAACTCATGAACATCAATTGGAAAGAATTCAAGACTAATCGACAAATAAGAGAAGACTCTAGGCAGAAATATGTCTCCAACTATATAAGGAAAAGACGATGGTCATATATCGGTCATGTCCTACGAATGCAAAACAACAGAATACCACTACAGGCGCTCACTTGGGTTCCTGAGGGTAAGAGGAAAAAAGGAAGACCAAAAGAAACACTCAGAAGAACAATAATAAGAGAAGGAAGAACGTTGGGCCTAAATAATGTGCAAGAGCTAAGAGGAGTGGCGTCACAACGAACAACCTGGAGAGCACTGGTTTCTGCCTTATGCGCCGTGTTTGGCGCTTAAAGAATTTATTATTATTATTATTAAACAGATGTACACAATGTGTCAGTAGACTGACGTACATAAGGTGTCAGTAGACAGACGTACATAATGTGTCGATAGACAAATTTACATAAGGTGTCATTAGACAGACGTAAATACGGTGTCAGAAGACAGACGTACATAATGTCAGTAGACAGACTTACATAATGTGTCGGTATAGACGTACTTAATGTGTCAGTAGATAGGCGTACGTAAGGTGTCAGACAGACGTACATAATATGTCAGTACACAAACGTACATAAGGTGCCAGTAGACAAACAGACGGACATAAGTTGTTAGTAGACAGACAGACGTACATAAGGTGTCAGTAGACAGACAGACGAACATAAGGTGTAAGTAGACAGACGCATATGATGTGTCAGTAGAGAGACGTACATAATATGTCAGTAGACAGACTTACATAATGTGTCAGTAGAGAGACGTACTTAATGTATCAGTAGATAGGCGTACGTAAGGTGTCAGTAGACAAACAGACGTACAGAAGGTGTCAGTAGACAGACATAGGAACATAAGGTGTCAGTAAATATGTACATAGTGTCAGTAGACAGGTGTACATAAAGTGCCAGTAGGCAGATATACAAAAAGTGTCAGTAAACATACGTATATAATGTGTCAGTAGACAGAAGGACATAAAATGCCAGTGGACAAACGCATATGCTATGTAAGTAGAGATACGTACATAATGTGTCAGTAGAGAGACGTACATAATGTATCAGTCACAACATTACATCATGGTGCTTCCATACAGCCTGTATATTCGAATTGTGAATCACATTATTCGCGAACATCTAAGCTTTAGGTAACGATTATGATTTCATTGAAATCGTTTTGAAGAAAACAAATAAGAACAACAACAACACATACATACGCACACGGCCTTTTTGCTCACATAGAACCCACAAATATGTGCATCTTTCATTATTACAGTTATAAGCTGATAAGCCGGCTTCCCAGGGAAAATAACGTTAAAAGAACAAGGATCTCTTTTTGCAGACTATTTTTCCCCCTTAAGTTTCACAGACGAAACAGGATCTCATGTTAAGTTGTAATGTTAGACATATTATTTTATGTAAAAAAACTAGCAGTATATTCTATTTTTCTTGACGTTTGATTCACATAAATTAGTTGGAAAAGAATGAAGAAATAAATTAAAAATAGAAAGTGGCTTTTCAATCATCCACCCTGTATACAGGTAAATAGGCTATCAGCACATGGGACTGCTAAACTGGCTGTGTGTCCTTTAACTATTCAATCTCGCAGCGAGGCGATGGGCTTTCTTAGTAGTCTCTGGTTCGATTTCCCGTGAGCCTGTCACATATTTCTGTTCTGTTGTCTGGTGTTCTTCTTTTTTCTGTCTCACGTGTGCCTGCTAATTACCTATATTTATTTATTTATTTATTTATTTATATACTTATAACCGTAAAGTGCATTGGTGTGCCTTATTGATTGTTATCCCTAGTTGTCGCTTCTGTAGACATATTTCTCTCAAGTTGGTGCTGTTCTTTTGTATAGCAAATACTTCACACTTTTTTGTTTGGCTTTTTTCAACTCTTAAAAACGTTGATTTAAATTTTAATACCTTTCACTAAAGGTTTTAAAGGAAATTAAAAAAAAAAAAAAAAACTTTTCACCAAGTAAAATGAGAACCGTAATGGGGAACATGGAACAACAACGAAGAAACAATTAAACACACAAAGAAGATGTACACAAAGAAACAATTAAACACACAAAGAAAATACACACAAAAGAAACAATTAAACATACAAAGGAAAAAAACTGAAGACGAAGAAGAAATGCAGACGATAAGAAGATAATGAGATAAGCAGCGAATCAAACCAACCTGACTTTTCTCCATTTTCTGTTCTAATTCTCACACAGACGCCACATGTAACGAGGTGATATAGCAAAGTACTCAGGTTATCATGCGCTCTCACGGTTTAGCACCTACGTCATTCCACCAGACAGCGCGTGCACCAGAATGTTTGTGAGTGTGTATAACACGCTACAGTGAATGTGCCAGAGAATAATCAGATTTACACTAGCATAAGATTATTTACGTTAAGAACGTGCAGACATAAAACATATCACTAAATCCTTTATGTTCACAGCACTGAGCGAAGCCAAAGGTACGAAACACTTTTAAAGTTGCTTGTATGGACATAAAAATATCGCTTCTCTTACGCTTCTATTGATATTGCATTTAAAAAAAAACACTTTTATTTAACATCTGCGGTGGCGCAGTGGTTAGTGCACTGGCTTCCTAACTCAGTGGTCCATGATCAATGTCCAGTTGAGGTGATATTAATTAGACTTCAATCAGCTTTCAGACCCCAGCCTCATCAACTGGGTACCACAGCAACTCTGGGAAGGTTAAGGTGGCCGGCGTGACGCTGACCACATCACTCATAGTGTGCCGATGGTCAAGAAAATATGGGCCTAACACCATATTTCCAATATGCCTCGCGTCTAACGGGATCCTTCACCTTTACCCTAATGCGCTTCGTATATTTGCTGCGTTTCAAACCTTTGACGCTCAAAATCTTTATGTTCCATTAATCGTTGAGAGCTGAAACTTTGTCTGGAAGCTCTTTTCTTGGTACATTTTAGTCTTTCATGCTTTGACTGGCTTTTACCAGCCGATTTTATATCTTCTTCTTCCTCGTTCGCCCTCATACATTTACATTAATGACTCTTATAAAGGTAGTAGTCAGCTCAAGTTCCCTGACATCTCCAAACAGTTTTTCGTGCCATACGCTACTCCGTTCATTGCTGTATATTGGACAGGACTGCAGCAGATGTTCGGCTGTCATGGGGTTGATGCCACGTGTGCAGAAGGCCCGTTGTACCAATCCTGTAGTTGATGCCACGTGTGCAGAAGGTCTGTTGTACCAATCCTGTAGTTGATGCCACGTGTGCAGAAGGTCTGTTGTACCAATCCTGTAGTTGATGCCACGTGTGCAGAAGGTCTGTTGTACCAATCCTGCACTTGTGGTATAGGTTGTGCCTCAATATGTTGTGCCCAGTGGGTAGCCGGAAGATGATGACCTGGTCTCGCCTAGATAGCTGATGGTGGGCTTCACTTTTTTTTATGACCTGGTGTCGTAAAGTACGGGTCACTCTTCTTCAACGTTATCATCACACAGCATCGCCATACATCATTATTTTCCATTTTTATTAGAATTTATTGTCGTTTGGTCACACCACCATCCTACCGCTCGACCTGCCAAAACATGATTGGCGCAAACAAACGTTACCAGGCACGGAAAAAATCTCGATCGCTCGAAGACAAAGAAAGAGACGCTAGCATAGCGCCATTCGAGATAAAGCCTTCAAGTGACCGGTTGTACACTCCCTACAGCTATTTTAAACCGTGAATTTATTTTCACTAGTGTTTAGTTTGCTGCGTGCAAAATTCCATTGCAGAAGACCCTGAGCAAGGTAGAGCTTCGTCTCCTGACCTTGGCGCTTGTCTGAACGAGGAAACTTCAGTCAACAGGATCTTGTACTTGGCCGCCTGCTGAAGTGCTTATTAGTGTGGTGTCCCAACCTGGTGGTGACAGTACGTGGTATTTAGTCAAATTCTTGAAGTCATCGTGACAGCATCAATACCGGTGACCAACAATCCTGTACGGTAACCTAAATGCTTACAGTGGTATCCCTCAGTGGATGCATACACATTTCTCCCCAGCACCGGAGTATATCTACGAGTACATATCACACCAATGCCACACTCAAGCCTGATAATATATGTGGAGCTGTTTCAGCTTGCAACATTGTACCAGTAAATGGAACAATAGGACACCGGTCGTCACATTACGTGGAATTCCAACCAGCACGCAACCGAGCTCCCAACATTTATCAGAAGGAACACTACACACACACACACATTAAGTTAGTTTAGTTAAGAGTGGGCCTACTCGTAACTTAGTTCAGTATTATAGCATATCATCACTATTTGTTTATGTGCTTTGTATTATTCTTTTTATACCTGTTCTACTTTACTTACATGTACAATAAAGGGAAGCATTTAGTATAGTATACTTAACGCTGTCGTGGTCAAGTTCTTCACATGCTGTCGTTTTGTACGTCTATTAACAATTCTTCCTATATAGTTAGGGAGTGGGGGCTATCTTTAATAATCTTTTCAAGATACAGGGAAGAGAGACTGTCGCTAGGGAACCTGGGTTCATTCTCAGACTTTCTTCGAGTTCAGCGCTCGGACTGGGGGTGCTCAAAATCCCTACCCATCTTCACTATCTTAAGTAGGTTCTCGAGCCATTTTCTCTGAGAGCCTAATTCTTTATCATGGATTGGTGTGAAAAAAAATCGAAAAAAGGTAATTCGTCTTACGAGGACAAAAGACAAAGAAAATAGCCAACGTTTCGACCACAAGGCCTTCGACAGGGAAAGGAAAGAAAGTGAAGGCTAGATAGGACACATAACCTAAATAAATATAAAAATTAAACTAGGTACTTCCCTGAAGGAAACTTCCCTGAAGGAAAATTCTTTATCACAAACCTTCATCTTTTACACTCAACCTCACCAGAGCTGCGACATCTGGGTGTTCTCTTTCCCATTTGGAATTTGGCTTTTATAATTGTTATTGCCATTTCATAAGTTGTCCCTATATCATTTTTTTGCAGCGCTCCTCCTTCCTTAGCAAGTCTGCTTACCTCCACATTGCCTGGAATGTTACAGTGGAATGGTATCTATTGGATTGTACACTTGTTGAAGCATTTGGCCAGGATTTCAGGTAGAGTTAGCAGAAGAAAAGAAAGAAAACAAATTCAGCAACGCTAAGCAGAAGGCTTACGAATTATAAGAAATAATGCCAGTTATAATCAATAAGAATAAGTGAGAGAAACTACAAATGTATCCTCAGACAAGTAAGATACCCGCCAAAATATGGCCAGAAATAATTATGGTGTGCTTTTTCAGCTGCATGCCCTGAAGACAGCACTAAATTCTCCTGTGGTTATTTCATCTACGAATATAAGCAATGATGCTTTGTTGGATATATATATATATATATATATATATATATATATATATATATATATATATATATATATATATATATATATATATATATATATATATATATATATATATAGACGGCAGCGTTGTTTCAATTCTGGAGTAAGCTGCCGTGGCACCCACCTTGCAGACATTTTGTGGTACTGTAGAACATCAGAGATGATGTGGTGTGCTGAACCGTGACTGATGTCAAGGTGTGTGGCAATATCATCCACAGTCAATCGGCGGTTTCACTGTACGAGTCGTTCAACGGGTGCTATCGATTCTGGAGTCACTACTCTGTGTGCCTGACCCGGTCGTGAACAATCTGTCACAGAAATCACGCCGTTTTTGAACTTTGAACACCATTCATACACCTGCGACCTTGACATGCATGCATCATGTGGTGAAGTGGGATGTTATAAATATTTATAGGGGACTTAGTGTACTGACTGAGATCAGCTGTGAAGGTATCTATATCTAATAAGAGTAGTGTATTATAGATAACCTTACTTGCTGCCACATATATATATATATCTCAGTCAGAATTATTCTGGAATAGTGTGATGACTACGTTGTATGTCTAGGGTATGTGTATGATGAAGTGTAAGTCATAACAACAACAGACAGATAAACAATTTAATTTATTCCACCACACTTGACAACACTGTGACACTCACATACATAAAACACTCTACAAGGATATCTTAAAGGAGTCACTGATAACTTTTCAAATAACAATATGTATTCATTTCTGTCATGAATGAATATGTGTCCTGATTCAAATACAAAGGGAACCAGGAATCACAATCAATTTTAATTACAAGTTATATGTACAGAATTTATCAATATGAATATTGTAGTGACATATATTATTAAAAGTATCCTATGTGTGTCAGTTGTGTAGTAGTAATATGAGGTAATACTGGTTTTGTTTTGTTCAAGCTCTGTTGGTATTTGTCATCATGACTTCAATAGTTTGTCTTTATTGGAACTAGTATTGGAGATGTTCTCAGTTCCTGATATTAAAACAATTTACTTCCCCTCTTAAGTTTATGTTACAATGTTATTTTAAGATGGGGGTACATAATTTTGAGCTCAGCTGGCCACATCAGCTTATCTTGCGTGATGGCGGCAGGAAAAGACTCCTCTGCTCGATTTCTCCCCTGGGCTCTGGAGACACCTCACTGATAGCTAAATGGACCAAGGAGTATGCTGTCCGACTCTGGATTCAGCAAAGCTCTGACCAGGTGCTGCTCAATACCATCAAGACCACGGTCCCTGAAAACAAGAAGGATGTACCTTCTACGTCATAACTAATTTATACTCTCTTTTTACACTGAGCACAATACATCACAAACATTGAGTTCAGAGCGTTAGGCCAACTGTCAGCTTCATCTGAAATACTTTATACCAGTATTAACCTCCTTAATGGTTACTACGCCTCTGCACTTCCAGCATTATTTCTTTCTAGTCAATCATCTAGGTGTCAGTGTACTGTTTGGCCATTCCATGCCGTTTTACTTTCCTCCGACACCTTCTGTTCAGGCTGGAGCATTATAGGCTTTACATCATGTTTGCTACTGAACTACACATATATACAGGCAAAAATTAACAATTCACATTCAATTTTCATTAAAAGATACTGAATGTTTCAAGCTTACCACAATTCATAGAATAAACACAGATACGTTGACTAGCAATGAATTCTGGCACAATTACTGGCACAAATTCCCATCTGCTTATGTTCCAGGCTTTTATTTAGCAAAAATATGAGCTGGCTTCAACGCACTGTTGCTTTATCAAGCTTATTTGAACTAGTGGTCTCGAACTAACGCTCCTAAGTGAGTATATCAGCGAGTCTGGCCAATGGAGCCACGTTTCGACAAGTGTTTGAAAAAATTTTAACTTCCTACGTCTCCCCTAACAACCAAGGATAGCATTTATAGTCCGACTAATCGTGTTTAGCCTTACATATCATTCCAGCCAATCAGTTCAAATGTAACTTGTGGCCCATTTCCCGTACAATGGTGGTGTAAAAAAAATCTACCACTGAGCGATTCTGATTTTGGGTGTTGTCTGACAGCACCATCATTTTATTTTGGCTATAACTTGTTAATTCCTAGACTATTTGCATAACGTTGTACATATTCTTTGTCAGCAAACCCTAAGGAACCCAAATATATATATTTAATAGAGCTAAAATGCTGCGTTCAAAATATGCAATTCCTTCTACCTCCTGTTTCGAAGATGTGCTGTCTGGGTACTGTAATGTTTTCAAACGTAAACCCATCTATTGTCATCTTTCTAATAAGAGTTTTTCAGGATTTAAAAACCTAACTCTGGGAAGGGTAGTGAATTTATCACTGTCCGTCTGAAAAAAGTTAGTGCATGTGGCCTCACACGCGTGATAGTAGTAATTGTATATCGCGCGACGCGTGTTCAGTGTTGCACGAGTTCGGCTTTATGCCTCTCCCTTCTCTCTATCCTTTAGTCCATCTGTCTTTAGTTACGCCGTGTATAAAATGGAATGAATGAAATATTTAAATTAGGTCATTGATCAGCTTGGTATCTCAATGTTTTTCCAAGAAATACAGCACACGTTTCATTGAAGAAAGCGGGTAATAATATAGTAGGCTTTTACTATCAACGTGAAAGCGTTACAATTTGCAGACGAAGCATAAAACAAAGGGGATTTCGAGTACATTCCTTGTGACAGCACTGTTATTTTACCATTGCTCTTTTCTTTATTAGAATTTATTTGTTAAGCTTTACATTTACCTTTTAATTTATATATGTGGATTAGAATATTTCACGACACATCACCGTACTTGAGCTTCATTCGCCGATGAATTTCTATTGGTTTCACCCCTTCGCTGATCAAAAATTGAATAACAGAACGCTGCTGCTGTTTGGTGCATTCCACTAGCGGGGCGGCCATCTTTAAAACGTCATTATGACGTCACCTTATGCGTCATCCACGCGATGGCGCGTGCATGACACTCGAGACATCCAGGACAACAATATTGGCAAGTTACAATATAACGGCATGATTATTCTTATTGTTATAACATATTTCCGGTTTTCACTTGACTCACCCTCGTATATATATATATATATATATATATATATATATATATATATCTATATATATATATATATATATATCTATATTAATATATATGTAACTCTCGCCAATGCGGTCCCCAAGCCCGGATGAAAAAGGAGGAGGGCGGCCTGCATGGAGGCCGTAAGGAGGCAGCCCCTCCACCATGCAAAGGCACAACAGGCCAATCACCTGTTTGCTTTAAAGCATGATTACGCGAACTACAAGAGAGAAAACCGGACTGATTCTAAAGGCGACGAACTGGAACGGACTACGGACTACGACTTATGGAACTTGGAACACAAGAAGTATAAATGGGAAGGAAGAGGAGCTGGTGGAAGAGATGAGGAAAGCAAAACTAGAAATCCTGGCTATACGGAAACGAAGAAAAAAGGACAAGGAGTCATGGATCTCGATGGCAACATGATTTGCTCTTACAGTGGTGTACCCATATCTGAAAGAGCTAAAGGGGGCGTGGGTTGCATTGTGGCCCAAAATCAAAAAGATAGTATCAAGGGATGGAACTTTGTCTCGGAGCGCATTATGGTTGTAAAACTAAAAGAAGGAGAACCATAGTCAACCTGGTCATAGTGTATGGGCCAAATGAGGATGAGAGAGCAGAGGTCAAGGAGGAATTCTTCGAGCTGCTTCAAAGGACAGTGGATGACTGCCTAGATGAAGTTATTATGCTCGGAGATTTTAATGCCAGAGTTGGAAATGACCATGCTAGATGGGGTGGAGTTATCGGAAGATATGGAGAAGATACTCTCAATGACAATGGAAAGCGACTCCTTAGATTCTGCAGTGAGCAGAATCTGATCATTACAAACACAAAGTTCCCCCATAAGCGCATACATGCATACACTAGATGTGAACCAACCAAGAATGAGAAGTCAGTGATCGACTATGCCATTGTTCGGAGAAGCTCATTCAGATATGTCCGAGATGCAAGAGTCTGGAGGGGGCCAGAGATTGGAAGTGATCACTACCTGCTAACAATCAAACGAACAACTGAAAGAGTTGCTCAGCCTAGGAACTGCCCAACATCACGCAAGAAACCAAGTAAACGAGCAGGAGAAATGAGCATTAGGACCTACAAGCTGAGAGAGCCAGAAATTAAGACCAGATGTCAGGGGCTTATTGCTACAGCAGTGAGCAACACAGAAGAACGACCTGATGACTTGGAAACCCTCTGGAATAAATTCAAGGATATCATAAAGACAGCTGCTGCAGAAGCATGCGGTGCAGTCCGACTTGGGAACCAGAGAAAGAGGACACCTTGGTGGACAGAGGAAGTCAAAGAGAAAATAAGAGAGAAGAAAATGGCATGGAAACAATACTTAGGAGCTAAAAACACAACAGGACAAATGGAAAAATATAGAGAATATGTGACACTCAGAACAGAAGCAAAGAACAAAGTGCTAGCAGCAAAACAGAAGTCCTGGGAAGAATTTGGAGAAAAGCTAGAAAAAGATGCACAAGAAAACCAGAAATTGTTCTATAAGACCCTAAAGAACATGAGGAAAGAAAAACAATGCCCTCTCAAATTTATAAAGGACAAGCAAGGCAAATTGCTTACTGCCCCAAAGGAAGTAATGGAAAGATGGAAAGAATATTTCTCAGAACTCCTGGATGGTGAGCATGATGAAGCATCAGAAATGATAACCACTGACACAGAAGAGGAAACCAATGATGGTGAAGATGACATAAAGATGGAAGAACTGAGGGCAGCACTAGAGAAAATCAAGATGGGCAAAGCAGCAGGGCATGATGGTATAACACCAGAAATGGTTAAGTACATGGGAGCATCAGGCGACCTATTACTCTTAAAGGTCCTACAGGCAGCATGGTGCAACAAGACCATACCAAAGGATTGGGAGATTGCCATCATAACACCAATTTTCAATAAGGGTGACAATCGACAATGTGGAAACCATAGAGGCATATCCCTTCTCAGTGTCCCTGGCAAAATCTCCTCTAGAATCCTAGAGCAGAGACTCCGACGCCTAGCTGAGCCACAATTGGATGAGGTCCAGTGCGGATTCCGAGCAAACCGAAGTACTCAAGACCTAATCTTCACACTCAGACAGCTGAGTGAAAAGGCCCTTGAGTATAAGAGTGAGATCCATCTTTGTTTCATAGATCTGGAAAAGGCGTTTGACAGGGTCCCCTGGAGCAAACTTTGGGACTGTTTGGAAAGGAAGAATATTCCAGCACCTCTGATTCATGCTATACAGAGCTTCTACAAGTCTTGCAGAAATTATGTGAGGACAGCAAACCATAAGTCAGAAGAGTTCAGGAACACCACTGGTGTAAGACAAGGTGATATCCTATCACCTTACCTCTTCATACTCCTTATGGACGATGTCATCAAGGCATGTAAGGAGAGAACAAGAAAGTATTCAGTGGGGTACTGGGAGATGAGACAGGTCTATATTTCGGAGCTGGCATTTGCTGATGATGTTGCCCTGATTGCTAAATCAGAGGCACATCTCCAATCCAACCTGCAAGTCTGGAAGGAAGAGCTGGAGAAGAGAGGGATGGTCATAAGCAGCTCTAAAACAAAATCCATGGTGATATCACGAGAAGAAAGAAAACATCAGATTAAGTTGGCCACTCGAAAAGCAGCGGCTGGGAGACTTTTTCAGGCCATAAATCGTGGATTCCTCAGCAAGAAAGAGGTTGGTAAGAAAACGAAGATGGCTGTATACCGCTCCACCTATGTCCCAGTCTTGACATATGGATGCGAGTCGTGGGCAATGACTACAACCCACAAAAGCCAGATCCAAACCTCAGAAATGAGGTATCTGAGGAAAGTGGTTGAGGAGTAACAAGAAGAGACATGGTCCGCAACCAGACGATCCGTCAAGGCCTAAAATCCCATCCGCTGCAGACCCAAATAGAACAGTCCCCAACTAAGATGGTTTGGCCATGTCTGCAGAATGGGAGAAGATCGGCTACCACGACAAGCATGGGAAACAAAGAGCCAGGGATCCAGACCTCCAGGACGACCCAGAGTCCGCTGGGAGGACAACATTAGACAATCTTTGAAGGACCGAGGACTAGAATGGAACCAGGCCAGGAAGAAGACAGCTGATAGAATGGTCTGGCGCTCTCTCTTCCAAACCTCTACACCTCACGGTAGAAGGGGAACGACTAAGTAAGTAAGTAAGTAAGTATATATATATGTGTGTGTGTGTGTGGTGGAGATACGTTTTCGTACTTATGAACTGCATAATATAAATGGGAGAAAACTCTAGAAATTGTGTCCCTAAAAAGCAACAATGGCAGGTGTATTCTTTAGACAATAAAAATCCGGCGGCAGGAAGTATATTCGGGGGAAAATGCGCGTCGTTTCAACAGGCGCGCAATTTAGTCCGGCCACGCCTTGACAAAGATTGCAACTCAGGTGGGAAAAGACGGGACATAAAAATGTCAGGGAGAGATAAGAGAATCCTTATATAAGGGAATATTTAGTTTTATTTTACTAACATCCTCGATAAGGATCTGTATATGTTGTGCTCCTTGAGATATATCCTACTAAGTGAATAATGTAAGTTTGTGCATGAGGCTGGTAACCTCATCAATTAAAACACATTGCTACAGAACCAACCGATGCTAAAGCACATAATTGCTTTGGTGAAGGTTTCCTGCAAAGGGGGATCAGCAACTATGGTAGCTCCATGCTTTAAAGGCAGCGAAAAGGGAAAATGTGATGAAGGTAACAGGTCGCTTAGTTGCTAAGAGGGGGTATAAATATTTATAAATTTAAGTGTGAGGCCTACGGCATTCTATTGTCACCTCTACGATTAAAAGATAAGAGTTAATATGACAATGACACTGGCAGAATAAGCAAGCGTCGCTTTGTCAACCAAGGAGTATAGGGTAACCTTCGAAGTTGGCCGCATACAAAAACCCCTTCCAAAAGCATTTAATAGCATATGCTGTGGTGGTTTTTGTAACATTTTGCTTTGAATAATAATGAGGTTGCTTTTTCTTCGGGCACTTTTCACACGTCAATTTGGATTAGTTTAATGAGGCTGCTAACCGCATTCACAACTTGACCTAAGGCAGTTCTTAGTCTCCTATTATCATTTACTAGACACAGTATTAAGGTCTTTGTCTTGTGTAGTCTGACCTATACTGTATAATAGGGGAACAACAGAAGTGATTGCGTCATTAATAGGCTGGAATGCCCATGGTAAATTTCCGGTGTTATGTGTTGCGGGTCACACTAATGACCCGTCATCGAAGCATCATTTTTTGGTGATGCCTAGATGGCAGGGAAGATATTGTGATTCGCTTGCATAGCTAGGCGGTTTCTGTCTTCAGAAACCCATTTTAGAGCCAAGCCTGTAGAATACTTGTGTTCAAATAAATCCCCAATATTGCCAAATTACTTACTGGATAGTCATGTGCGAAGAATGAAAACAAACTGCCAGCTCTTCGGGAAAATACGGAAACGGCGCGCACTGCATCGTGAAAGCTAAATTGAGCACAAATTAACAGAAAGCGCAGGCCTTTCAATGTTTTTTTTTTCGTGGTGAATTTTAGGGAAAATAAAACTATTTGAGCTGGCAGTATGGTTATAAAATTATTTTCACAGTGAAAGCTGAATTGAACATTCGTTAAAAGAGCATGCAGGTCTTTCAAATTTTTCATGGTAAATTGACCATAAATCATGATAAGTTTGACTTCAAAGAACCAATGAAGTTGAAATGGAAAGGAATGGAATAACATAATTTTAGGAGAATAAGTACCTAAATCAGGACATGCAGCGGCAAAGAATAAAACATAATTATTTCCCGTAGTGTTTTTGGCTGGAAATTGTTCGTAATAATAATAATAATAAAATTTATTGCCTACATTCACGTTTCCTTTATATTACTTTTAAAAGAAACGAAGTTTAAAAAAAAAACTTAAAGCAGCAAACCAACATCGGGTGGTCTCTCATCAACGCGTTAGACGCTGCAGTTCTACCAAAACAGATCATGCGCTGAGATGCTGGGTTAAGAGCCATGTTTACCGTCGCGTTGTCTACTGTTCTGTTCCGTTTATGTTATCTATAATGTGACATGAGCTAGTACTAGACGAACCATTAATGTGGTAAATACATTTTAAAGCAAACAAGAATAAGCAATAAGCTTCCTTTCAGTAAATACTCTTACCTGACAAGGGAAACATGATCGTGAGACCCAGTTAGAAAGTATTCAACCTAGTGTCAAGGCCAAGGGAGTAGGTCAGAGGAACGAAGAACAACTCCAGTGGTTAAGTGGGGGGGGGGGGGGGGGGGGGGGGGGGGGGGGGGGGGGGGGGGGGGGGGAAAGAGAAGAACCGAAAATAAAAAATAAATCAACAGCGTAATCTGGATGGAAAACATGACATGGAAAATAAAAATTGAAATACCAGACGTGATGGCAGCAAAGATCTAGCTTGGAAGCACGAATCTGAGGGAACCAGAGCCTTATTACCATAATAATAATACTAGCCCCTTCAGTCATAACTGACTTTAGGAATGCGCTACTGAGGTGACAGTCCTCAGCAGATTATTTTCCTGGTGTTCCTTTCAACGTGCTCTTCTCTCTTCTGCTTGCCGTGATCGATTCTTTTCGCCAAATCTGAGGTGATCCCAGGCTGCTGGATTTATGTTCTTTGCTCTTAAGTCTCTCTTGCACACATCTCTGAACCTCAGCTGCGGCATTACCAGAATTCGCAGATTATATTGGTCGTTGCTCTAGTACTGAATTCTTGGTAATCTTGGAAGTAATCGGGAAACTGTCACAGAAACAAACAAAAAGGGAAACCTGAGACATGTAAGCAGTAAACAGGGCCGTGCTACCATTAGGCCAACTAGGCGGCTGCCTAGGGCGCAGACCTCAGAGGGGCGCAGTGTGTAAAGTGTCAGTGTGTTGTGAGAGTGAGAAGTGTGAGAAACGAGCATAATGAGTACACATTTGACAGATGCTACTGAGATTGCAAAGGAACTAGAGATACTACCATACTTTGAGACAGAACCAGTTAGAAAAAGGAGAAAGAAACTGCAGTTTGAGTACGAGGCCCAAGAATATTTTACCTACACGTCCCATTTCTCGTATCTTTTAATGTTCTGGTTTCCTCGAATTTTTTGCACTTTCAGTTTTCTTTTCTTTCGGTTTTTTTCTACGTAGTCAATTATTCCCCTCTCAGACCCCACCCCACGGTTTTATTTCGTTCTGGCCTTCATTATAAATTCAACACTTGGTCAGTGGTGGTCAGTTTATGATAATATTACCTAAGCTGCACCTGGGGGCTGTCTGACTCGGGGAAGCGCGTGTGGCGCGTAACGTGTTTGATCACGAGCGAGAAATAGTTCTTTGAAGTCCATAGCGGGAACAAAAGGGGAGACAAAACTCACGTTCGTTCGGAGATTTTTGGTTGTGGCCCCCTGATCGCTCGCAGAATAATATTATGTATTGTCTTCTGATGTAGACTCTTGAATAATTTTTGTCTTACTCATGATTGCGTTATACGCAGTACATCCGTGGGAACACGCGATGGTGAGTAGCGTCTCTGGTAGACTATAAAATTAGATAGGTTACTCAGTCAAGCACACTCGTAAAATGTTTCTGCCCGTAGATGAACAAATGAGACTAAGGCAGATGTTAGCACAGCAGAAATAGATTGTGTTTGTCTATTTCTCGTCATCTCGGGGTAAGTAGATATCTTTAT
The DNA here is from genome assembly GCA_024509875.1 of Oreohelix idahoensis. Lineage (NCBI taxonomy): Eukaryota > Metazoa > Mollusca > Gastropoda > Stylommatophora > Oreohelicidae > Oreohelix > Oreohelix idahoensis. Next base: position 109,516 of record JAMPIV010022362.1, read on the forward strand.
TATATATATATATATATATATATATATATATATATATATATATATATATATATATATATATATTCATGTTAGCTATTATATATACCTGACAGGAGTGTGACTTGAATTAGGTGATTTCTCCCGGTAATTAGTTCAGTGATAATGTAGCACCGTCACCGCCTTAGTTAAACGGGTGCTTAAGCAGTACGTGTCTCCCTGTGTTATTGTTTACAATGGGTTAATGGTAAACTTACGATAACAGATGCTTACTAGGCGAAGAATCAGATCAGTCCGTTCAGTGCTTACCATTGGGTTGAGAGTAGGCTAACATAACTGTCATAACTGTAAGGAAATGTCAGCGGTGTGGGTTATTCACTTAAAAAACTGAATAGTGATGTGCAGGCACCATAACACTGTATTATAGGAGATAGTCACTTATTACTTTCAAATAGAAACTTCTAGTGGTTGTGTGGAATCATTATATGCCTACTTGTATAGTTAGACCCAAGTTTATAACTTTCCCGGCAGTCCAGGAAGCAGCCTTAGGTTTCAGTCACAACTGTATTATTATAGAAAAAACATGGCATTTTCCATGTATTAAATTTTGGGAGGTTATTACTTTTTCCCTTTTTTGTGTATCGACCCCAAGGGGCACATACCATTTATTATGTAATGTCAAATGCTGTATTCTTATGTAAATTCACTTAATGCTGTAAGATGAATAGCATATCCAGTCAGCTTGAAATACAGGGTTAGATATCCCTTATGTTGTGTTGGAAGAAGACGGAGTAGATTTTGCTGTCAGAACATTTACTGACAGGTACATGTGTGTGCAAAATATATTGGCCAATGCAGGCGCATGCTGATAATTGATAGAGTGAAAGTAACAGGATGGCGACTCACACGGATAAAGACAGCCGAGACTATCATAGCAATGACAACCATAATTATAGATCCCATCGTGGAGCATAACTGTTTATTATAACGTTATTGTAATTGTATTGTTTGCTTGATGTAAAAGTCGGTTCTTTTATGTCTCAGTTTCAGGGCACCGCATTGCTATAGCAGGATTCCAGTCAGGCGAAGAACGTCACATTCTCTTCGATCTCGCGGTTTCTGAAAGCAATTAGCACCAAGAGTTGTCACCCATACCTGAAGTAAAAAACCCATTTTGTCAACGCCCATCCCTCTAACGGGAAATAAGCTCACGCAGTGTGTAACGAGCCATAGCAAATCTGAAAATCGTATTTGGCAGTAGTGGTTTCCTACTCGCCTCTTGATCACCAGTCAGAGTATTGCGGCTTCTAACATATCTATCAGACCAGCGTCTTCAGCAGAATTTAAAAAATCACCAGACTTTGTGCTTAAACGAAGCACTCAGTCACAAATAAGAGTTCAAGCCAGCCCCACCGGATTTAACACCAAGTATGCCGGCCTAATTTCACGCGCAGGAATAATAGCGCAATGAACCATTTGTCCTAAAGTGACCTCGTCTTGTATGTGTTTCTGGTCATGTAAAACCCCGCACGTATTAGCGGCCAGTCGGATATGGACAGAGTATCTTCAACCTATCTCGTTATTAGGGTGTAACTACCAGTGCATGGATAGTGCCTACAGTGTATTTATTAGGGAAAATTCATCACCTATAGGATATATACATAAAGACACTAACTGGAGTATTGGTCGTGGTTCCCCAAAAGCGGAAGGACTGAGAGCTGTGTTTATTTATTTCTCATGTGTTTTACAGCGGGTTTTTGTGTGTTGGTGAATGTTTTTTTTGTCCACTGGTGTTTAATTGGTTATTTGGTAACGATGTGAATATTGATACATTTATTATGTTGTTGTGCTGATACACTTATTTCCATATATTTTCTTCTTCAAGAACCTTTTAATAAATTTTACGCATTTATTAACATGCTGTTCACGACCCTTCATCCATACTTAATATTACAAGCTTTCACTATAGTCTCTATTTTTGACAAGAGAAGAGAGAGAGAGAGAGAGCGGATGGTGCTTAGACTATTAAATTGTGTTAAGGCTTGGAGAGCGAGATAACTTTAAGCCAGGTGGGTCTCAAGTTCACCCTATTTACACCTTATCTATGTGTAATCTATAATTTTGTCAGTTCACTCTCATTGTCGATTTCACTACAATTGTCTAACTCGACAAATACTCTAACACTTTAACTCAACCACGACAATGCTTTCTTTACCGATGGTGTCAGTAACTTCAACGCTGAAAAGCCAAATTAATACAGACCTAGATGACCTAAAAGTGGTGATCCATAAATTATGTCAACGATTCAAAAGAGTTGTAATTCAATGGATCCCATCTCATTGTAACATCCCCGGCGATGAAGCGGCTGAGAACGTAATCAGACTTAGAGGTTTTTTATATTTAGACATGCGCCCTAATATAACCGTCTGGGTTGAACGGGACGCGCCTCGCCAAAAGGAGGTAAAATTTTACTTAAAAAAATATAGATTGGCAAAGTAAGGTAGAAAGCTATCTCAGCCTGATGCAAGTATAACTTTCGAGGAGGCAAAGAGTTTTATCAGAATCAGGTACAGAAACAAATGAGATGTAGAGCATCCAGGTCACACACAAAATGATGCATACTACCAGCTTAACAGAAGAGAACAAGTGGTAATCTTTAGACTCCCCACGGGCGACAACATATTAAAATACCATCTGTTCAACAAGTGAAGGATAGGAACTACTGACCAGTGTAACTGATAAAATGACTGCTGAACATCTGGCTCAAAGATGCCCAGCATATGTGGAAGACAGAAAGCACATATGGCCGTTGTCGCATGAAAATATAATTAATAGTAGGTAAAGCTTGACAGCTGTATAGGCGTGATGGACAGCAGTGCACACGGACGTGTGATAGTGGTGCGCAAGAGAGATAGGCAGAAGGCTCAGGCTGAGTCAGTGAGTTCTTCACTAAGAAAACCACACACACAGCTCTTCTTGTTTTCTCTGGCGACAATATTACTTTTTTGCACACACTGTGTTACTCACAAATAGTAGAGTAAAGAAGTAAAGTTAGATTGAGGATTTGGTAGTCTGAACTGAACGAACAATCCTATCGAGGCTGACTCAGTTTATTGCAATTTAGAAATGTAAATAAATCAATAAAGATTTTACAACAAAAAACATATAGATTATCACGAGAAAACAACATCACAACAATTTGATGATTTTAAAGAAGAAAAAAACTATTACACAAATAGTAAAAAAAAAAAAAAAAAAAAACAGATTATGAATGAATTGTGTTAGTAAAGTTCCCGGCAGGCCTGATAAGCTTTTGCTGGAAAATATGTGAAATACTGTTTGTGTGAAAATGAATGTTTGTTCCTTTGTTGTGAATGTTGGAAACAACTTATAACCTGGTGTTCTCTTGGAAAAATATAACGTAATCCAATGCTTTGAAATTAACTTCACTGTTCGAATAAGGTATCCACAAAGGGCACAGAATCTGAACACGATTTTATAAATACAAGATTGGTGTAACGTATCCACAATTGATTAGATATCCACAGATAACGAATTTGCTTCCAAAGGTGGGATGGAGGGTTATAATGGGTGGAGTATGGTACGGGTGATGGTTGTTAAGGGTGATGTCTGGTGTTGAGAATCTTTGCAATAATGCAGTAATTGAAATAATTGAAGTAATTGAAATAATTGAAGTAATTGAAATAATTGAAGGGAATTATTGTGACTGGTGGACGAGGACTATATGGCCACTGGAAGGGCTAGGTAACCTCTTTTCAGCAATAAGAGACAAGACTTGCACTGCATAAATCTGTTAGACAAAACAAAAATACATGTGTAACTACTCTTCTGCTGCAACACGCAGATTACTACAGAAACAATTTAAGCAGTGTCCAGCATAGGCATGTTGGTATCAATGCATGCGTCTCGTTCTTAAAATAGGTTAGTCCATTCTTAAACATTCCTGTCTGCTGTGAATGAATTAGCTGGCCAGTCCATGTACATTCATACACAATAACAAGGGTCACATGAGGGCGCGCTAGAGAATCCTTCTTTGCTTTCCACCGTTCATTCTTTCCAGCATTCATAATAATATGCTCATACATTAATGTTACAAACATTGAAAAGTAAAATGATCATTGAAATTATGAATGATAATGTGGTAAAGTGGGATGATATAAATAGTTATAGGGGACTTAGTGTAATGACTGAGATCAGCTGTGAAGGTATCTGTATCTAATAAGTGTGGTGTATTACAGATGACCTTACTTGCTACCACATTTATACCTCAGTCAGAATTATTCTGGAATATTGTGATGACTACGTTGAATGTCTAGGGTTATGATAATGATGAAGTGTAAGTCACAACAACAACAGACAGATAAACAATTTAATTTATTCCACAACACTTTACAACACTGTGACACTCACACACATATAACACTCTATAAGACTATCTTAAATGAGTCAAGTGTTAAAGTTTAAAAATATATGTATTAATTCCTTTCAATAATAGATATCCTGATTCAACTACACAGTGAACCAGGAATCACAATCAAATGTAATTACAAGTTGTATGTAAACAATTTATCGATATGATCTTTGTATTGACATATTTTATTATTATTATTCTATGTGTGTAAGTTGTGAAGTAGTACTATGAGGTAATACTGGCTTTTTCAAGCTAGGTTGTTGTTTGTCATCATGACTTCAAGTGTTTGCTTATGGTGGAAATCGTATTGGGAAAAGTTCACAGTTCCTGTCATTTGAAACAATTTATTGTCCCTCTTTAATTAATATACTGTCAATTTTGGAGGGGGGGGGGGGGCACATAGGATTGAGCTGCTCTGGCCACAGAATCTTATCTTCTGTGATGGCGGCAGGAAACAGTCTCCTCTGCTCGCTTGCTTCACTGTGTTCTTGAGACACCTCACTGGTCGCTATCTGGACCAAGGGGTATGCTATCAGCCTCTGGATTCAGCAAAACTCAGACCAGGTGCTGCTTCAATAAGTTAGGACCACGGTCCCTGAAACAAGAAGGTTGTACCTCCTACTTCAGAACTAATTTATAATCTATTCCCACACTGAGCACAATACATAACAAACACTGAGTTCAGAGCGGTAGGCCAACTGCTAGCTTCATCTGAAACAATTAACACCAGTATTCTTCTCCCTAATGATTACCACGCCTCTGCAATTCCAGCATTATTTCCTTCTATACAATAAGATAGGTGTCAGTGTACTATTTGGCACTTCCATGCAGTTATACTTTTCTCCGACAAGTTCTGTTCAGGTTGGAGCAATATCTAGACTTTGCCTCATGTTTGCTACTGAACCACACACATATACAGACATAAATTATCAATTCACATTCAATTTTCATCAAAAAGATATCAAATATGTCAATCTTACCACAATTCATGGAAATAATAAACAAATACGTTGACTGGCGATGAATTATGGCACAAATTCCGATCTGCCTCTGTCCCAGGCTTTTATTTAGAAAAATATGAGCTGGATCTTAACGCACTGTTTCTTAGTAAGTTTATTCTAAAATGTGGCACTGAACAGACGCTCCTAATTTACTATATCAGCGGGTCTAGCCAATAGGACCATGTTTACACAAGCTTTTGAAAAAATTTACCCTTCCTACGTTTCCCCTAACAACCAAAATTAGTATTTGCAGTCCGACTAATCGTGTTTCATCTTACATATACTTCCCGCCAATCAAATCGGATTTAACATGTTGGCCTATTTCCCGTAAAATGGTGGTTTCAAAACATGCCACTGTGCGATTATGATTTGGTGCTGTCAGACACCCTCACTATTTTCTTTTGGCTATAATTTGTTAATTCCTAGACTATTTGCGTAACACTTAACATATTCTTTGTCAGCAAGTCCTAAGGAACCCAAATATATAAATTTAATGGAGCTAAGTGGCTGCGTTCAAAATATGCATTTTCTTCTACCTCCCGTTCACTTCGATACGATGTGGTGTCTCGGTACTGTCAGGCTTTCAGACATAAAACAGTATAATGTCATGTTTACTAATAAGCATTAAACAGGTTTTTAAACCTAACCCTCGTATTGGTAGTGTTTTTTATCACTGTCTATTTGAAAAAAAAAGTTAGTGCTTCATGCCTTACGCTTGGGGGTGGCATTAATTTTATATCGCGAGACGCGTGTTAGTGTTGCATACGTTCCTCCGTTCAGCCCTCTCTCTCTCTACCCTAAGTTCATCTGTCTTTTCATTACGCAGTGTATAAAATGAAATTAATGCTAGTATTAATCTAGGTCATTAATCAGCTTGCGTATCTCAAGGTTTTCTAAGAAATACAGTACACGTTTTATTGTTAGAAAGGCGTGTATGCTGCTATAGGCTTTACTATCAAACGTGAAAGCGTTACAATTTTCAGACAAAGTAGAAAAAAAGGGGGATCTCGAGTACAGTCATTGTGACAGCACTGTTCTTTACCATTCTTCTTTCCCTTTTATTGAATTTATGTGTTAGGCTTTACATTTACCTTTTAATTTATATATGTGGATTTAGAATGTTTCACGACAGATACAAACATTGTAACATAACATCGCTTTAAAATACAAGTAGTGAAAATAAATGAATTTTCGTAAGCATTTATGATACATACATGGTAAAGGAAACCCATTTATATAATACACTTAGACTCTCACCATGATAGTAATATATTTCATATCTATATATCTGAGCTAATATCCTATATACTGGAAAAGCGAATACATATCTACACCGGAATTTGTAGTCTGTAAGTTAAACTAAGCTGAAGCTGGGTTGGTCATGTCCTCAGAAGAGACCCCGATGCCATCACAAGAACAGCTATGCTTTGGACCCCTGAAGGAAAGCGAAAGAGAGGCCGACCAAAAACAACTTGGCGGAGGACTGTGGAGGCTGACATGCAAAGAATGAACCAGAGTTGGGGCACTGTACGAAGGATGGCCACCGACCGTGCAAAGTGGAATCAATTTGTTGTTGCCCTACAAGACGCCACTAGGCGTGATGGCCACTGACTGCTTTGACGGTCGGTGGTTAAGGATCGAAGAAGAAGAAGTTAAACTAAAGGGCACTTTGTTTAACGCAAGTCACCGTATGCACAGTTTTAATTTACAAGACTAAGAAGTGCATCTTTCTCTTTCAGTATGCTTATCACCAAGTGAAGTCTAAAACTAGTTTCTTAAAGAAAGAAAGAATTATTTTCGATTTACCCGCTACATTTTTAAAGTTCTCACGATATGCAAAAGTATCGCCGCAAATTAGTTTGCATATTGAATGTCACAATTGCACGCGCTGTGATTCCGAGCTCAAAGTATTAACAATGGGAAAGAAGACAGGCCATAAATATCTAGGAAGCCGAGTCTGGAAAATTCTAACAAACATGGATGCTGGTTGACCGAAGCTTCACCTGAGTTAAGGTGGGAAATGCAAGTGCGTGAGAAACATTTTTTCAGAAACTTAGGAAAGACAGAAAATAAAGCAAATTATCTTCACTCTGCGACAGTCGTCACCAGTACCATTCGTGGAAAAGCTCTACTGAGATGCAAATAGCCCCAAGTTGACTACTGCTTTCTTTGAAAACATTCAAATAGACGTATGACAGTGTATGAAGAAGAAGTTTGAAGCACCAACGTTTATGAAAAGCTTTCAATTTTCGTTCATTGTCTCATGCGTATAATTGGCCATGATCGCTATAAAGCCGCTGTTGTCTGTTCCTGCCTTTACCTTACGTCGCCTATCAAACTTGTGATGTCTTTTCTTTTCTTTGTATCCATGATATTTTGAAGTGTTGTGTAAAATTCTTCTTTCACGAGTTCTTCTTGGTCAGTTGCACGTGCATAACATTGGATGATGTTCTTCTTTACTTTTCTTTTGGCAGGTTTGAATGTTACTGATATTAGTCTGGGTTTCATTGCTTCCCACCCTTTAAATGGCTTTTTTCTTCACTAGGAAGTACACTTTCATCCTCTTGATCCTGAGGATAGCATTATTTTGCATGTGCTCCAAGTTGGCAACCTTATAGTATATCATTGTTGCTGTCGCTTGCACATTTTTCCTTTTTCGTTTCGTATTCGACATTCCTGTCGCATAGAGATTATGATCAATAAATTTTCTATATTCTTTCTTTTCTACCTGTGTCATCTGTATTATCGCTCTTTATCCTTTTCCTGTTTTTCGCATTCGTTTGTTTGCGACTAAATATATTTTCCCACTCTAACGTTTACCTGTTTCTTTTCTCATACTGAGAACGCATTTTATGACATAATGTGTCAGTCACTGCACTAGACTAATAACTGTGAATAGACGCTCTGGTCAGACATAGGAACAGACAATTGTCTACATTTTCATCTGTCACGCGAGTTTCCTCGGCTAAAGTTGTCGGTGAGGTGTGGAAACTGCCATCTAATGAGACATACCGTCTACGTTTTTCACCTGACACAGCGTTTCTTGGGCTGAGTTCTTGAAGTGTGATATGACACTCATGCATCGCTCAGAACGGCCACATGTCGTGTGAGGCGTTAAGACGCGTTTTGGCAGGTTATGGCAGGGTCTGAGCTAATGTGAAGTGTTAGGAGAAGGGGAGACTATTTCGGATTTGCGAAATAGCGCATCCTTTGTGTGACGTACGTCTAGTTCGACAAGTGAATTTTCCCTGATTTGATCGATGATTAAAGGGACTTTAGCTTTTCATAACATTAGAACCCCTGAACATCAGTATTGTTGTAACTTTTCATCAACGAAGAGTAGCGGCTATGATCAAAGTAGTCAAAGACGATCCCCAGAACAGAGAAGCAGAAATTTAGCATCTCCGTGCGAACACTGAACCGTTCGCAAGATGGACACCAGCGGTCAGAAGAAAGCTTCTTGCAGACTTCGCACCTCTGTGGCAACCGGCAGGCTTGCCGGAAAGACTATGGAACGGGAGCGACGGAGCGCTCAGCGTAGCGGATACGATCTGAGGAATCAGGAAACTCACCGCGAACGAGGCTAGTCTCGCAGAAATTTCACATCTTCGCGCGAGCAGCCTGAGACGAACGAAGATCGGAAGCCAGTCGGGCCATCGCGATTAGCATGGCGGTTAAATAACTTCGACTTTCCCTGGGATCTGAAGAGGCGCGAAATTTTCACACGACCCATTTAACTTACATTCCCGTTAGATATATACAGAATCTGAAAAGGGCAACTTTTTCATTCGTTCTGACAGCATTCTAAGTTTCACTAGCATATAGTTAAATTCCTGCTAGATTTCATCTAAATTGTTGGCTATTGGAGTGAATTCTTTTCTGTGCAGACGGTAATTTATACTTTAGCTTCGAGTGATCAGTTGTCTAGTTATTTCATTTTTATTTCACTGGATTGTGGTGTAAATTTAAACTTATTAAATAAACCCATTTTCAAAGTTCCAGTGCAAACTAAATGTTACATCTATAGGTTAATTTCCTAATACAATAGCCGCGCAAATTAATTTTGCAACTGTTAAGGGAATTGTGACTTTAATACAGTTTAGTTCTGTATAGATAGATGTGCTTTTAAAATTATTAACCTCACGGAGAGTTTTTTTCTTGATTTATTAATTAAAGACGCGAGCGCAGAAAATAGTCTAACTGTAAATGTATCGCGCGTTAGATTTTAATATAATTTCATTGCATTTCATGTTTTTTCTATTTGTATCCAGAGTGATCTTTCGAACCTCGCATCCCAGCAATTAGGCAGCATTTAAGCAGCCATTACGCAGCAATAGAATATATATATATAGCCTTGCCGACCCAGTTCGATTACTCCAGTGACATATGAACTTTTTTAAAGCTAAACTTGTGGCGACCTGTTGCGGGTCTCGCTCCTCAGAATTTAACTGAGAACAAAGCCACCCAAGAAACACTTAAAATACTAATTCATAAAGTCGTTAAAACTAAAAGCAGAACAGTCGCCAGTAGCAATATTCTACTCATGCTCTCTTTTTGTGAAGAAGAACATAGATTTACCTGAACACTGTCTGTCAAGTATATTCAGTGGATTTTAACCCTCCCCCCCCCCCTTTTCCCTCGAAGAAGAACATATCTCAGTGTTTTGTAGTTGTGACATTACGGCAAAAGAAAGTTATCTCCACCAGCTGTGCCCATCTTAGAAACCACACCATACCTCACACTTAGCCAAGTGCCTGTGCCATTCATTAGGAACTTTTATTTAAAAAAAAAACAATAGTAGCCTTTACGCTTCACCGTCTGGCGATTTTTTGAGACTATTAGCTACCAGCCCACCTCGATAAATCTGGGGCCTGACACAGAAGAAATAAAAAGACAATTTCCATTGTTCTACGGTATTATCTGCTGTTGTAAAATTCCTAGAAGGTGCCAGAATTTACCATTTGGTAAGTCTGTGAGTGTGCCTGTGTGCTGGCCAGCCAAGCGTGTTTTTGAATGACAGGAGATTTAATCTTTTTTACCCTTATAATTAGTTCGACCTAGTATTAAGGTGTACTGTATTCATTGTACGGGATTTCTCCTAGCGGGATTGTTTAACTGTGTTCATTTCCCCCTCCCGTAAAATTTGTTGGATAAAGGAAAACATTTGAGAACCCTAGCTTTTCCTCTACCCCCTTATCACTGTAACCCCTTGCATCAGAGTAATAAATTTACCATTGGGTTAAATTGCCTATCTCTGATCATCATCATCACCCCCCATCCTTGTCTTTGGGACTGGGTCTTTTCTGTTAGTAAATACAAGCGGGAAAAGGTGTATGGGGTACTTCTCCTCAAAACCCCCCTCCCCCTTGTCATATTTGTATTCTGTAACCTTTGATTTCTGACTGTAAATTGATAATTATTTGTGACTTGATTTTTTATGATAATAAAAGTATTAAAACTTTATTAGCATTGGTGTCAGCTGGCCCAAATCAAACATTCCCCATATTTGTTATCGTAGTCTGTATTCATGTACGTTGTGCGTCATAATCACCAAATCGGTGTGTGCGCCTGAGCGACTGGAACTGACAAACAATTGTTTGTTCAGAAGAGTGGTAGGAATAGTTTTTGAGAGACAAATATTGTCGTAATAAGAGACTGTCCTTACTCTTCCCAGCACTTGTGAATCTACTACCTGACTTTCCTAAATCCTTATTCCCACAGAGCCTTCACTATCATTCTACACTCTAAAGGGACCAATATCCATCAGAACTCTCTCAGAAAAAAAAATTACGACACTTTGTGCTGTTTAAGATATATCTACCCGAGAGAGGTTTAGAGTGTTCTTTCATACTCAAGATTCGCAGTAGACAGATCACTCGGGCTAGGAAATATCTTGTATATTGAAAAAGTTCTGAGTTTCTTGGCAACATTTTCCCGAGTTCTAGACTACCATTATATTGAAGGATTCTAGTTTCGTGGTATTTAATCTGTAGTTCTGTGTGGAGGTAAATACTATATATCTAGTATTATTTGTGAGTGATTAAGAGTTAATCGCCGATTTATTTCATTAGTTTCTTTTGTGCAGTAGGATTGATTTATAAGTCTGTTATATTCTCTAGCTGACGTGTTTGAGTGGAAAGCAGAAGAAATTATAATTTCTAGCTTAAAACTCATGCAGCTATAAATAAATTTAATTTAACTGCTAATAACCCGTCGTGAATATTTCAACTAAATTATAAATGCCCGATTCATCATTGAGTATTGACGAAATACGTAAGTATTTCTAATTCATGATGACTGATTTTATGAATATAACTTATTTCATGGGAAGTTTTAAACGATAAGTCAAGCGCTCCGCTTGCAGTTTATAATGTAAGTTATAACCGGAGTACATAGTATGTATAGTATTTGATATGTTGTTTTTCTTTATACAGTGAAAACTGGGGGTGACCCAACTTTGCCAGCGTTGAGTACACGAGAAATATCTGTGAAGAACTAAAACATTTTCCTTAAAGACTTGGTGTTAACCTTTACAAGAACTTTTAAGATTTTAATGAAATAACTGCGCCTACCGAGCCAGATTAAATTCTTCCTGATAAAACATCAAGTACTTGTCAGCCCTTGGGGCGAGTAACATATTACAAGAAACTAACATTCCGACGATTTTGAAACCTTGTGGTGTGACCCAGAATTTTACCTTTGATCGAAGTTACAAACCTGCCATTTTTCCTAAGTAGTGGAAACCTCGTGATTCTGACCCTGTGAGCCCGTTAAACTTTCTTACCCAAACTGATTCAAGTGACCTTAACAGTAATCTTAAAATAAACTGGTGAAGTGATTGCTCCCAGGAGCAGTGGAAGAAACCTGTATCCGCAGAGCTGGGATTCTCTTTATCCAAAGAATACAGATTCACTGTAGAGAAGTGTCATAAAGTTTGCGCCAGACGGCGAACAACCGCACGATTGTAGGTCAGAATGTATGACAGGGATCCCTGATGACTGAATCGAGTGAATGCAGGACTGAGCGATTCCTTATTGTGGTATTTTTGCACCCAGTTTCTCTGGCTGTCCTAAATTTCTTTATGCAAGTTTTGCTGCTAACAAATATTTTTCCTTAGGATAGAGCAGAGTATCCAAGTCTGTTCATACCTTTAAAGGGAAGACTTAGACTAAATCATATGTATCTGTGACTCTTTGGGGCTATCACTTTTCTTCTAACAGGACTGTTAGGAGGGAAAGGATCATACTGTAGGTCTATCATTCTTGTAGCATTTTTATTGACTTTTGTGACTATCTGTATATGCTTTGATGTAATTTTATGTGTTGTGATGGAATTTTCTGATAATTAAAAATTCCCTTGAACTTAATCAGTGTGTCGGGTCAGCTCGTTCCAAAATATCTATAGAATCATTGTTATAGTTTTCCCACGTGTGTGCGTCTACATGTCGTCAATTGTGTGTGTGCACGTGAGTGGTAATATATATATATATAGTAATATATGTAGTCAATAGACTGTCTGACTCCTCTAGATCTGTTGTAGAAGATAGGCTAAAAGAGAGAAGAGATTCTCGATTTCAGAGACAGCCTCTATTGATTTCTACCCTCTCACTCGTGGAAATCTATTTCTACTATCATCTCTCACTCTGGCTATCACTCATTCTAATCTATTCAGAAGGGACGAACCCAAGTCTTAATTCCCCTATCAAAAATCTACGACAATTCCAAGCGCACAATTTGGAGATTTGACTAGAAGTAAGAAGGCTAGTCAGTAGTCCAGAATCCTTTCGGCGTTCTTCAAAATTCTCTATCGCAAAGGATCTTGTATCTTCTTCGATGGCTGAGTTACTTGCTTTTGATGATTTATCCATGTTGCTGAATTAGTTTATTTATTGACTTTACGTTTCTACAGGGTGGGATATCTGGTCGCAAGTTCAAACCTCCTTAGTTGCCTTCTACGATTGCGTGACTCCGAAACAGTACAATGTTACTGTTTTTTGCTCCCCTTTCGAGCACCGGCAACACGAAGCAGGAATCAGTAAATTCTGCACCGTGCAATAAATCAAACTATCGGATCAAGAGCATCGAAGGTCACATAAAAATGGCGCCAAAAAAAAAATCTACGCTCTGGACACGGATAAATATGTCATGACATACAAATGACGACAAGATAATTAATAGGTTGTTGTCCTATCATCGCTCCGCAGCGTGCGGGGGGTGGGGGCGAAAGGGGGAGGGGGGGAGACTTTACGAACAATCCATCAATCAGGAGTTTGTCATATAACGCGTCGCAAACATAAACATAAAAATCCATATTCTACGTGCATTGTCTTATCATATCTAACAAGCGTTATGACTGTTACTTACCAGGTTATTGTCCTGGAGATAGGTGTCACAGAATAGAACCCTCGTAAAGTGACTTAGACAATGTGTTACCTAAAATACCCATACGCATTTAACAGCTGCGTGCTATGGGCTGTCACATTATAGCACGTAATTTGATTTGAAATTAGGACGACGACGTCACAGGTCAGTAAATGGAATATTCCAGACATTACGTATATGCACTTGCACTGACAGCAAATATATTATCAAGGTTGTGGAGTCGGCCAAAACATTTTCCGACTCCTGATATTTTAGGATTACGACTCCGACTACAGTTTTTTACTAGTCATGTGACATAAATTCGGAGTCGGAATCCATACATCATTTACCGACTAAACAAAAAACTAAAAAACAGACTCCACGACTCCGACTTCACAGCCCTGCATATAAGAATAGCGCGAAGAGACAACCTGCGAAGGAACACTGGGGTGGACTGAACGGTTGGGCTATCGGGCAGCACCTAAAGGCCCACATCTGTAATAGGTCCATTCTTCACTAGCCTCCATCTAGCTTAATCCATTTCGAATGGGTGGTTAGGGATAAATGACACTTACTGCCCGTGGGTCCGATCCCTGCCAGTCCGTCCCTGGAGTACTAGATATGACATAGTTTTTGTGTGCTCTCTTCTTCTCTCCGGCAGTATTGAACTACATTTGTTGTGCGTACTGAATGAGGTGCATTATTCAGTTTTAGCACTCTCTTTTTCTCTATTGTCATTGTTCACGTTTCACGGATCGATGCATGACAGGGCCAGACAAGCGTATCGCCCATCCCTGAGAGATTACATGAGTTCCTAAAATATGATAGTACCACATTGACTCCAGGTAAATGCGAGCACGAAGTGCTTGCTAAGATTGCATAATTACTTCCGACTCGCCAGGAAAAATGTAAGAAGTTGTAACGTAAACATTACCAAGATTTGTCGGATGTAACAACTCTATATACGGAGGAGGACTGTTTGAAATTTTCAAACGCATGAGTCATACAGAATACTGCATGAGGAAAATTTTTATAATATGAACTTTGAATGTGTTGGCTGACATTTGAGGTGCAAATAAACAATCACGTGATTGGAAGATTTTTCAGAACGCCATGCAGGAAGCGTGGGCCGAGAGCTACGATATAACGTAGAACATCTAGCAAACGACACTGCATTCCAGAAATCGTCACAAGTAGATATCTAGGACCTTGCCACCGGAAAGAATAGAGTCAGGATTCTGAATGTTTATGAACG
Source organism: Oreohelix idahoensis (assembly GCA_024509875.1). Taxonomy (NCBI): domain Eukaryota; kingdom Metazoa; phylum Mollusca; class Gastropoda; order Stylommatophora; family Oreohelicidae; genus Oreohelix; species Oreohelix idahoensis. The sequence continues at coordinate 124,540 of JAMPIV010022362.1, forward strand.
GAAAAACGTATTAGAGCATCTTTTATCCACTAGAAAAGAAAACTCGCTAATATTAATACGGAACCGGACTCCTACAGACACTACTCATAAGTCACAGAGGAATTCTGGAATAAGAAATAATATCCCAGACGTGTGTTCGAGGCATCTGTGTTAAGTTGCCAAGACTATTTACCTGAGCAAGACGTCTAAGATTTGCCTAGTTACTTGGATGAGTTGTACACATTTTTATACTTCGAATTTTACTGGTTTATATTAGCTAGGAGTGTTAAAGATTCATATGAGACAAGCAACCTCAGCACATGAAAAGGATACACTCATCAACCACCACAGCAAGCGCTGATGATTGCTTCATGCTAGTTCTCACGGAAGAATCAAAAGCAGAGGTAATTTCAGACTCCAAGTGGAGAAAGGAAGTGTACGATGATGACATCATATGTATACTATCATTTGTAATGAGTTGTATGTATCCTTAAAGTTGTTCCTTCAGGCACAAGCCACTTGCCGCTGTCCAGTTGACATGTTTTCATTACATTAACTAACAGAATGGTGATCTTGTTATCACATCCCCTGAGCTATATGATACACACTCAGGGAGAGTACAAATTATCATAAAAGAATCGGTGACAGACAGCGGGGAAAGGTTCCGGATCTACTCTGGTAAATCAGAAAAACAAATACTTAGCAGCGGAATGTTTTCTTTTATTCTCTCTAAAGTTGGTGGTACGGATTGGAGAGACCATTTGAGGTTCTACACACGTTACCAGCTGTACTAGTCTGTAGTTCGAAGCTTGAGATCGACACGTTAAACCTACATCCCATGGGTGTTGAAGATCCCTTCCTTGACCGGATGCGATTACCTCCAGAATCCTTTGGAGACATGCCCTTGCCACAGAGACAAAGTGACGGAACTAGCAGCACCAACATTTCAGCAGTTTGGAAGCTAAGTTATAAGTTTAGCAGGCCACCTCAAAAGACTATATTATCATCTCCCAAACTGAGATCTATGATGAACCATAATTTCTCATAATTACCATTTCATATTTATTTACATTTGTTTCACAGTAATTGAGCATTAAATTTGTATATGTTGATTTTAACAGATTCATAGCTGAATTAATCATTACAGAGAGAAAGGCATATGATCCTGAACCTCTAGTATATATTCATTAATATACATACATATCTATATCGCGCTAATAAAACGAATTTCGCTAAATTAAATCGCAGAGGGCTTGAAGGAGCAAATCATGTATATCCATCTTCACAAAAAGCTGCGGGTCAGATACAAAGTTAACGTGCTAAGACTCATTCAGCATTGTTCTTGACTTCCGAAAAATCTTGTGAATGCTTCCTCGAGGTAGAAGCATCATTATCCTTCTATCTACAACTCTGCCAATAATCTTGTGCGAAGGTAGACACCTTTGAAGATCCACAGATTAGATACTCTAGGTTTTGCCACTGTTGGACCACTACTGCACAGCAAGGGGAGGTAACCTGCGACACCAGGAATGGGATCTTTCAGTCGCGAGCCAGTCAAGAAACGAAAGACGTACAGTTTATTTAGTATTTTGAAAGGTTAACCCGGTGATGCCGTTCTTAGAGACATTTAAGAAATTATTGTGTTTATAAGCCAAGAGAGCCTTAGCAACACATTTTTAGCACCTGGGCAAACAGTATCTATTTGCGCCTCCTCCAATGCGATGAATATGGAAAATACAAGGTATGTCTACTTTCATAGCGCCTGCGCCTCCACATTCTTGGCGTCCGGGGTGGCTATGATACAAATAGATTTATGTTAACCAGATAATATTGCAAATATAAAATATTCTATGGTGGAGAAGAAATTTATTTTATTCAACTCGATCTTCTGCGCTCTATCAAGTCTTCATTAGCGTCTTCATTAAGTCTGTCTTCATATGAACAACCGGTTTCTTCTTCGTATACTTTCAGACGTCAACTTGAACATGTTTGGAAAAAAAAAAGCAGTGGTCAGCTTGAGGTTTTGATAGCTCCACCGAGTTTGTCCAGGAATGGTATTAATGACGGCCTTATGTGCTTTCTCTGTTCCTTATATGTTGGGCGCTTTTGCAGCAGATGTTCAAACATCAGCCATTTTACAAGGCGGGATGAGAACACCAGTTTTCGTGTCCAAAAGCAACATATACCACTGAGCAATCACTTAAACAGAATCCAACTACAAAACACTCCAGTGTGCCAGCTATGCACCTACCCCTATGAAACAGTTGACCACCGCCTCGTTGAATGCCTAGCACTCGATGATGTTACGAAAATGCTCCTTCCATCGAGACCATATAAACGAAAGACCTTATATGGAGCAAAACAAAAAACTTGCGAACATATTACGAGTAGATACCTTTTTCTTCTTCTTCGTTCGTCCTGAAAAGGACGGTGGTTGCGTTGTGTCTGTTTACGCCTAAGCTGTGATATCTGCACCTTTCGGTCGACACATCCGACTTCTGCACGGCATTTTTTAGGACTGGGTTTGCCTTCCCATTGCGATCCACACTCGCTCAGCCAGACTGCACTACTGCAGACTGTTTCCAGGACCACCACGTGGAGGTGGAGTGCGGTCTTGACCAGCTCTGGTTCGCTGGTCCTGACGCAGGCAGTCAAGCTATGAGTCGCTGACTGCGTTCTCTATTGCTGCGTCTTTGGGTCCCGAGTAGATACCAACACATAGCAATGGGCCAAAGGACGAAGCACACACGCCACTGGAACAACAACAATCGGTGCCACAGTTACATTCATCAGTAGGTCCTATCTTTAGTGTTCAATTCAAGATTGCCAATCGACGTTCAGCCAGTCTTTGTATTCTACATAAGCTGCTACAGTAAACTCTGGTAAAATATTGTAACCAACATTTCGAGCGCTTTATCATGGACGACAGCGGGCGAGATGGTGAGCTTAAAAGACATGCAGACGACTGCCCGGAATAAGTAAGCTTGCGTTCTTGCTGACAGCCTAAACTGCACTAAGGGACCATTGGATAAAATAAAAATAAAATAACACAAAACAAAGCACATTATGATACATCGTAATAGTTATTAAAGCGCGTTCATTCACCCTCTTATTCTTATAATGTAGGCTATCTTCTTGGACAAGAAACGTTGACAGCTTCTAACAGTGTTTGCTGTTTCGTAAGTGGACAAAGGTGAAAGATTGGATCAGATATCACTTCCCTAACTGTCGTTTCCCAGTGTTTATTCTGTATTATGTCATTACTATACAGTCGTGCTGACAGTGGTTATACCAATAAACAAATGATTTAAACTAGAGATAGCGATACGATGTTTTTTTTTTTATTTCGGATAAATGATCTGTAAATGTTGGTACGACACAGGAAGTGTGGTGATATATTAAAGACAGATAAAAGTATATGGGTACGTCGTGTGCTAGAATGGTTAGAGCGTATGCTATTCGAGGCAAAGTTAACAGGTTAGAAGCCATGTATCGTCACTCTCCAATCTACTCAGCTGACTCCGTTCCCGAGTTAGGGAAGGCAAAGGCAGTGAGAAAGGGAACTGATCACCTTCACCTCATAAATCTTAGACCTAGTATAGTGAAGTCTCTAACACGTCATTACCCTTCGCAATATCTGCGATGGGACTAACTTTATTATACTTCACTGTTTCAAATTCATGCCGAACCTGCATATGCTGCGCCATCCGTTACAGGTCTTTCCACATCTTCTTCATCTCTGTAAGTACATCTGCAGTTCCTTTCTCCTCCTCCTAAGAATTCCAGAACAAGAGCCACCTTTGTCTGGTACTTTTCATCAGTTTCACGTTAGTGATCAGTTATACCATTTCAATCCAATTCTGCGCAATCGCATATAAACGAAAGTCTGTCACTTCTTGGTACCTAAGTAATTTAGCCAGTCTGCATTCTAAAGGTAATGCAGTTTTGAAGAGAGTACCTACGGAATTATTGGCAGCTCTCTGGAGGTACACATTTTATTAATGCTTGACCAAGACAACTCTTTAACTTTTCATTGCATATAATAACTGGAAACGCTATTTGTATGTATGGAGGCATATCTGGAGTCATCCTTATATGACCACCAGCTAAGCACTATGATATAGTATATAGATGTGGGACAGAACTTCTGTCTGAGACCAATTACACCCTCATTGACTCTTGATATCACCCACACACTTCCAGGGATTCCCTATGTGGTGAAACATGTTGAGAACCCACCATTGCACACTAAGCTTGGAGGAGTCACTTCAGTCCTAGACTTAACTCTGACTTTTACCTGGTTGGCTGCGTGCAGGAAGATCTCACTATGGACCCATGATAGGCACAGGGAACTGAGGTGGCTGTGTGTCGGATGTGACAATTCCTTGGGAGAGCCAAGAACCAGAGCACAGTATTTTAGCCCTGCATATTTGGAGAGCTCCTTGGATGACGGGGAATGCACTGTATGCCATGCGCTTCTTCCTCCTAGTTTGGAACCAGATGTGGTGATCCTTTAAATGCAAGCCAAGGTGGAGAAACTGGAGCTCATGGCTTCAACTCAACATGTTTCGTAATAGCAGAAAAGTCACAAGAAAAGCCTAGATCTACAGTGTAGATAATGCCAAGGAGTATTCAACTTGCTATTGGCAGCAAAAGTGCGAGAAACTCAGAAGTTCTAGTTAAACAACAAAAATAAAACATTATTTGTAAACAGGTACTGACATCAAAGCCCGATGTAGTCCCCTCCCCGGAATCTCTGAGGAGACAAAGAAAGAATAAGCCAACTGCTCCCTGAAGCACATATTTTTTTATTTTTTTTTTCGTACGCCCGCTAATACTCGAGGCGAAATTTCAGGTTATTATTTATGTCTAACCTGACATTGATTTTACGTGAGTATCCCTTTATTTCGTGTACAGAGACAGGTGTCCCTCGCCATTCAGGCAAATACTCGCCGATTTCGGAGGTACCCATTGCAGCCGGGTCGGCTCAGGAGCCGCCAGTCCCTGGTCGACGACACTCCTTCAAATGTACTTGCCAGGTCTCGAGTTAATCCAGTCCAAATCCCGGTCGAGGAAACATCCTCAAATGCCGTCGCCCGGGTTTGATCCTGTATCACCCGGTCGCCAGAGCGGTGTTGTAACCACTACGCTAGCGCGGCTCCCAAGCACATAGTAAGAGACAAATACAATGAGGTTGTGCACGGGGCTGACAACCTCATCATATAAAACAAACAGCCCCAGGAACCACAACTTCAAGAGAACGGAGGCTTTGGTGCAGGGACCAACTGAGGTGGTAGCTCCACGCTCTCTAAGAAGCGAAACAGAAAATGATCAAATAAAATCAGATCACGAGGTCATTATAATTCCCAGTTCTGAAGTTCTAATTGAAAGTTCTTTAGCATTACTGTACTAGCTAACCTCAATTGTTTACTCTGTGTTTTTGTATGTACGGTAACTTTCTGGCATCAGGCACGAAAACAATCAGCCGAATCTCACATGATATTCTCATAGACTGCAACTTTATCGAATCAAGTCTTATACTGTTACTTTGATAGCGCTAATGACTGTGACACAAGTGGTGAAAAGACAATAATTTGGCCGTAGTTTCATTATAACACAAAGGCAATATTAATTAATGAAGTTGAGTGAAGTCGAGTATAGAAATTAGCTTAGGAATGCAGAATTCTGATTTTAAAAAAAAAAAAGAAGAAGAAATATTATAGCTGGCAAGGAGTGAAGTGACCCGTGTAGTTTCAGTGGGTCTATGACCCGTGTAGTTTCAGTGGGTCTATGCAGATGCAAAGCAAAAATAGGACTGATGCACCATCAGGCATGTCGTACAAGGCGAGGCGACTAATATGAGATCGTGCAAGCGGCTGGCATGTAAGACTAACAGCCATAGAAGCAACCGCTGCAAGATCATGTGACAGCTTGCTTCAGGCTTCCCGTGAGACTAGCTGCTGTGGTAGCCCCCATGCTCCATAAACAGCGACAGAGAGAACATGATGATGATGATGGAGTGAAGTCATGATGTGATGAAATGAACAGCAGGTACAGATATGCAGCTTGGGTTGAAGGAGTCAACGTGGCAGTTAGAGGAGTTATTTAAGAGGTGTGGTGACCAATGACAGATCTGGACAGGGGGCTGTCTGGAGCTCGGTACATTAGTCACGTAAAGGCAGCCAAAAAATCTCTTGGTACGGAATGACATAAATGGTGTTGTGTCACAAGTAAGAAACTTTGACTAGACATCTCCCCACCCCAACCCTCCCAGCGTAGTAAGCACGCTGATCACGTGTCTGTGTGACTTGAAAGCCCGACCTCCAGTAAGAATTTGACCCGGTGACCGAAAAGTTGCAAAGTCTAACACTCGCGGACAAACTACCGTGCACAGTCTGCGAATCACTAAGACAAACAAAAGATTAAGTACGTTTTCGTGAGAACGGACAATCTGCTGCAGTTATTTGAGTTATGTGACGACATGCCTCGGCCCAGGGCTTAAAATGTCCCAGGGCTTGCCTAGACTCCACTGTGAAAGCTGAATAATGGAAAACTCACACGAAACCTGAAATACAGAGTTTGAAAGTAAGAAACGATATAATGCTGACAACAGAATAAACCGAAAAAAAAAATTCTCTGTTTCACCAACCTCCTATACTTGTTATTGTTTTCTTACGCGAAGATTATTTTGAGCGAAAATTGTGTTGAATGAAAATTATATATGAAGACACCGTCCCTTGGCTCTCAGAGAACATCTTCAGCGCCCCTTCATTTCCCATCTTTCATATCTCGTCCTGTATAATCAAACCGCTTAAGTAATATTGTTGTTGAATTTAGCGTGACAAGTCCTCAACTACTCCCTTACTACTTGTTGCCCCCTTTTTCTTTACCGCCCTCTTAGGTCTTCCAAACGCTCACAGGAGGGCGGTACTGCCCACTTTGGGAACCACTGCTCTAGACTGAGCTAGCTCTACAGATCTAAATAAAATTCATGAAAAACTGTTTGGAGATGTCTAGAACCTTGAGCTGACTACCACCTTTAATAGAGTCATTCATGTGGAAGTCTGAAGGCGAACGAAGAACTAGCTCGGCAAAACTAAACAAAATCTTAAACGCTGTGGGTTGAACTAGCTCGACGGAACTAAACTAAAACCTAAACGCTGTGGAACTAGCTCGACGGAACTAAACTAAAACCTAAACGCTGTGGGTTGAACTAGTTCGACGGAACTAAACAAAAAACAAACGCTGTGGGTTGAACTAGCTCGACGGAACTAAACTAAAACCTAAACGCTGTGGGTTGAACAAGCTCGACAGCAATTAAACAAAAGTCTCAAAAACCAACAAATTCAAAAGTGGTTGGTGGTACAGTCTGGGGTCCAGTCCGTGTTATCCACTTTAGTTATCACGTTGTCGATCATTATCCCCAGCATCATCATCATAATCATCATCACTATTTTACCTTGGGCTCCCTACACGCATAGAACCACCGCTGCAGCATGTCCCGTGCAGGACGCCGGCACCAATCATTCACAAGCTCTTTTAGCGGTGACCTCCGTGGCAATTTGTTGTACACGATGAGGTTGCCAGCCTCAAGGACAACCTCATATTATTCGCCTAGTACAACATGCATGTGTCTGCAACAGTCCTATTTTTTCTTTGTATCCCCAGAGATCCCCGGGACCGACACAAGGCGTGTCGTTTGATCCTCGGGGTAAAAAAAGATGTTTGTGATCTAAGGGAGGAGATCGGTACACTGATGTAGTCCGTGTGCAATGAAGATAGTACTTAAAACTAAACCAAACCAAACTTTCCATGTTCGATTATCTTCCCCTGCCTGCTGGAAAGTCATCTTCCATTCCTGTTCGGATGAAACGAATGCTGCCTGATAAAGGTTTTCTATATTTCTAAATATTTACAAGATGAACTAGCTTGATCTACAGCCCGCCTGGTCTGAAACGCTTGTTTTAATCTTTGTCCTATATAAGGGATATCTTGCTGCTCCGGATTAAAGATTACTATGTGTATGATTGTACATAGAGTAGGTCACCAGGAGATCGCCCACACAAAATGCAGTCTGTAATAGTGTCTATAAAAATGTTTGGTTCGTTCTGGCTTAATATTTAATATATGCAAGTTGCACTGAGGAGAATACTACCCCCAGAGATGAACCTTATTTGGGGAAGAAGGGGCGGAAGGGGGGGGGGGGGAAAGGGGGGTGCTTAGCAGGTTGTACTTCGTAACACGGTTACTTTTACAGCGAGACAATGGCGTTCTTGGGATGGACCTAAATCAAATCTCCAGAATGCCTATTACGTTTCATACTTTTCTGTTTGACCGCCATAGTACTGCTTTATTTTATCACCACGTTTGGCCAAAATTGACCCGAGGTCATAAATGGACATAAAATAGTTGAATCGATCATCATACACACTATTTTACAGTTAACAGCTTGGATCATCGTGAGAAATTTCATTTGTATCCCTCTTGTCAATTTCTAAACCAAAAACTCAGAACGCAATTTTCTCCAAATAATCGGAAGTTGAGATGGAATAAAGCAGCATTAAGGCGACGTGTCATGTAGTGCCCTTCGCCTTTCTTTTCTTTTCTTCCTTGCGAATGTGTGCTATGTACTGAGTTTCGCTGTTCAGCTTTCATTATCCTCGGGTTTCCTTCTTTGTTTATATCTGAGTCTGTACATTCTTTCCTGAAACCGCTGATATTCTCTGTTAGTTATACTCCTCTATGATCTACTAGATGTAAGTATTACGACCTTCTTTATATATGTTCTTCATCTTATCATAGTGAGTAAGAAAGTTAATGAAGCAACAGCGTCTAACATGTCCCTGTCGTTCAGGGTACAGCTGACTGGGTTTTCTCTGTGCAATTTTTCTCTGAAGTTATTTTTGACTAATGCTTTAATCTCTTCATGTGTCTCCATATGTTGCTCATTGCTTTCTAACGTGGAACGTGAATATATATATATATATATATATATCTCCACGTTAGAAAGCAATGTTTCACAGAACCTAAAGACACGGATTAGACTCACGTGACTTGGTTTAAGTTTAGCGAGCAGGTATCTTCAAATGCTTCGCCAAGATTACAACCGAAGCTTGATTATTTGTATTTTCTTCCTGATTACCCTTTCCCCCCAAACTTGATATAGCACACACTGAAACGTGTGCAAACTCTTGTCCTAAATACTTGTTATCTGTTGAATTTTGCTTTGTTTTTTCCTTGACTATGGCTGCTGTTCCTTGTCTGGGGCATGTTATCCTTGACCTCCGAGTACACCCTGTGAGGAAGCGTTAAGAACGAATATTGATTAAACAGCTTATGAATTAAGTCAGATTCAACTAGGAGATAAATCAATTGAGCGCTAACAAAAATCTGCAGTTTTTAAACAGGATATATCAAGGTTATCAACAGGATGTAGTTCTTGCTTTGGTTTTTTTTTTTGTGAAAGTTTTTTTTAACTAGTCGAACAATGAAAGAGCAAAGATGAACAGAGACAACAAGTAATATATTAAGACATTCCAAAGCCTTCTTGTCCAACAAAAAGTCTGCGTAAGTTCACGCATAAAAGGTCAAAGACATCTGCTAATATCTCATGGCAGATATTATTCTGGAACTCACTGGTAAAAGAAATAGATACAGAAGAGGAACTGAGGCCGAACTTAGAGAAGAAAGAAGACACGGACAGAATCTGAGCAAATTGTGTTATAGCACGTTTCACTTGCTTTGCCCAACTTCAAAATGCTATATCTCAGCGAATATATAACGCATATAAGTGAAATTTTGTGTGTGAATTTGAAATGGTATAGACCTTATGAATTAAATTTTTCATTAAAATGCAGCCATTGGTTTTAATTTTCGTTTCTTTGCGATATAATATCAAAAGTCAACTTGCCAACACACATCACACACACACATTTTGAAATGTCTACAGTAAATTATACGACCTCATTTGCACATGATTGGTTTATCAAACAATTGGCATGATTTTAGCGTGAAATTGCACTTCTTGAACATAAAACAGTTTATATCCGGTGTTACTCACACATTGTCAATAAGTGGCGTGTCTACAAAAAGTATTGTGTGGTTAAGTAGGAAAAATGAGTCTGCGAGTATATTTTATGACATTACAGCAAATCACAAATAGGATTTTTATGTATGTCTGCAATGAAGCTACTCGAGGAAAACTATATCATTCTATTTCAAACCCACACAAGAGGACTATTCATGCCTTGGGGATAAGCAAACGATCATTGCATCGCTGGATAGTGACATCTGAAATTTCTAATTCCAGTGTTTTTCACACGAAAATTAGGCCAAGAGTGGCGGATAATTTTGACAGAGAATTGATCCGCAGAGAAATTTGCAATATGTTTCACAATAATGAGGCAGTGACTTTAAGGAAATTGAAAATTTGGTTAAGAAAGAATAATGACATTGATATTCCCAAATCTACGCTGTGGAGGACTATTAGGAGTTTGGGATTCACTTTCAGAAAATATGTTGGTGGTAAAAACCTTATTTGTGAGAAGCCTCATATAGTTGCAATGAGAAGCAAATATTTACGCGAGGTCAGAGAATTGAGAAGAGATTGTTATGATTTTGTGTATTTAGATAAAACTTGGATCAATGCGCACCACAGTAATGAACGAGAATGGCAATCATCTGATGGGACAACTAAGAGACTAATACCAAGCAGCAAAGGACAGCGCCTAATAATTGCACATGAAGGAAGCAGCCATCATGGGCTTCTAAATAATACTGAACTCGTATTTGTTTCAAAATCCACAGATAATAGGGATTATCATTCAGAGATGAATGGCAAGATATTTCAAGATTGGATTGTGAATCATGTACTTCCTTCCTTGGATAGGCCGTCGTGTTTGATAATGGACAATGCTTCATATCACAACGTTGTGGCACCAGAAGATAAAGTTCCTAATTCATCAAGTACTAAAGATGTAATGAAGATTTGGCTGACCAAAAACTACATTCCATTCAACGAAATATCCCTGAAGCCTGAATTACTTGGAATTGTAAAAAAGACTCAGCATACAAAGCATACATTTCACATAGACAAGGCAATCCATGAACATGGTCACAGATGTTTAAGATTGCCTCCTTACCATTCTCACTTAAACCCAATAGAATTAGTCTGGGCTAAAATTAAGGAACAGGTAGCAACAGAAAATAGAACGTTCAAATTAAAAGATGTTGAAATACTTACAAAAGCCGCCATCTCCAATATAGCCAGGGATTATTGGAAAAAATGTGAGAACCATGTGTTACAAGAGGAAGAGGAATATTGGAAGAATGATGGTTTGTCCTTCATTGAGCCGAGATTGATTATCAATTTCCCAGAGACATCTGATTATGATTCGGATGAAGTTTAATTTCTTTAAAGATTACCTTACCGTTAATTACAAGCACATTAGAGAAGCAACGTTCCATTATGATATTTATGAACCGCAAAGAGGTGATACCTATTGAAATAATTAGATCAATGAAGGTCCAGTTTGGTAGCGCATTAAATGTCAATGACAAACAATGTCACGAGTATCTGGCATGCAGCTCATTTAAGAAATCATCTTCAACAGGTATTCATATGCAAACGTGATGGCCATATTATTGTAATAGTAGACACGCCTATGCCTAATCAATTCACAGAATCTGTGACTGAAGTGGTAAAATTTCTTTTCTCGATACACAATAATTAGTATGCCGACAAAGATCAAAGGATTTCATCCGTTTCTGGGAACTGGACAAGATGCACAGATATAAAGTATATATTTGTTGGGTCTAACCCAATATATAACATCGTATGCAAAAAAAAAAAAAAAATGGCATTAGTACGTTCGACGGTTAATCAGATAATTACATTTGTTTGAGGGCATAGCTAATGAAACGTCCTATAGTACGGTCTGCAGATATTTGCTATGCTGCGCAGGAAGCTGAAATATTTTTTAATTCAATATAAAAGTTATTTGATGAAAACATATTTTTGTGAAAGTGCGTGGATTTGTTTCAAAGAATGTTACCTGATAAAAAGTGTTTTTAACAAAAACTTTCAAGTTTTCATGATTTGTTCCTCAGGTGAGGGCGACATAGAGCTGGCCGTGTCCGAAAACAGGTTCAGGAAGGAAAACTCTTACGTGATAAAAAGATTGTCATTGCGTCTTATTGATCGTCATTGCAAATGCTAAAATCACTGGGAATTGACGACGTCGCATCCTAAATGGCAAACTGTGCTCGCTCGGTTCTAAGTCAATGCAAGGAATTAAGACTCGTTCTCCCTTATTACTGCCAGTGATAATTTCTGCATCAATGGAATTCCGATGCAAGACTTTTATGACCAAACGCGTGTCATTCAATAGTCCGTTTTTTTGCGTTCAGATTTCGCAATAGCATGATACATGCAGCAACCTTTAATTTCAGCAAATGCGATGGCATTCCTGGTGGGCACTGCTTGTTAAGGAACTCGGTTGGGAAATCAACTGCGTCGTTGGGATCATCGAAAATCATGGTATCTATGCTCCAATAAACACTTTCATTTCCAGCGAGTAGCTCCAACAATAAGTCTGCAATACTTTAAATTAAAATTTTGTCTTGAAGAAACAATCAAAAACTTACATTTTAAAGTTATTTTTAACAAAATGATGAGTTAAATCCGTTTCCGGAATGAAACTGGGTTCTACAATCAAAAACTTCCTTTTTATTTTTATATCACTGTCACTCACTTTGTGTTGCACAATTCACCAACTTTTCTTCGTTGAGTGTTACTATTTTCGGGAGAGTACATATAAGGGAAACAACACAATTAATGTCTAACTTTCAACCACAGTTGCATCCCTTAGATGTGACCGACGTACAAACGGCGAGAATTATGGAGTTTGATGATATATTATGTATATATTATGTATGCACTCAATGGAGTTTCGGGTCTGGGGGAGGGAGGCTTTAAGTAGGCAAGAATCAATTTAAACCATTGTTATTGTTAAACAGAATCGACATCATTGCACTCCGGGCAAATCCATAGGTGCTCAGTATCCCTCAGCATATGTCGAAGAGTGTGAATGCTAACTGTTCCTGTAGCTCGCTGGTTGTATAGACGACGGATGCATCCTCTCATACGTCCATCTCTACTAGCCTTACGCTCGATGCTAACTTCCAAGTCTTAACCTTGATGATTCTTTTATTAAAGTGCCATTCTCTAACAGACGATCATTAATTGTTCTCAGTATCTCTCCCATTTAAACCGTTCTCATTTCGTATGATAGGGCCACTGAGAAAGGATAGTCTATACGACAAGAAGCCCCCAAGGTTAGTAATTCTCCGCCGAATGCTGTTATAAAAAAGTGTGTCCAACAAATATTGATCTACAAGCTGCTGTGTCAGTCATCCGCTAGAGTCCAGACAAAATAATCACCAGGGACTTAAAATGATATATATAAATCTTAATGATTTAAATAGCTATATTGTTTTTTTATTATGTAAAAAACATGACAAATAATAGCGAGTACAACCTGATTAGAATTACACGGCTAGACTAAATTCAACTGAAAGAAATGGGGGCTTTGGGACGAAGGAAGCACTCGAAATATGAAGAGTACACTCTGACCTCGTATGTCTGGTGATTTACCTCTTGTAAGTTTAGCGTCTACAACTTAGTTCTCTCACGGTGTGACTGCTAACAAATAGGCCAAGGTAAAGGTTGTATTAACTGCAATTTGTGATCCTGTGGTTAGACGAAGACGGCGATGTGAGCGACGCAGGTTAAGATGGCAGATAAAAAAAAAAAACCCAAGGACAGCAGTAAATAAGTGCATGTGTGTGTGTGTTTTTTTTTTTTTTGAAGTGGCGCCAATCAGATGGCCAAATAAATAATAGGAAACGTGTCACCGTCTCAAGTTATCACCCGGTAATCGTCAATTATTGTAAAAAGTAAGCAATTGCTTTAAAAGCATAATTGACTGTTCAGTGTGTGGTGTGTGTGCGTTTACGTACATACACAAACACATATATGTTATGTATTACACAGTGTAACCTATGGACACGGGAGAGAGGGGGAATAGGGTTGATAATTCTCATTATTTGCTGACGCCAACAGTCCGTACAGTGCATTAAGTCGAGGAAGTTGAGGGAAACTGCAGTAAGACGTGGAGTACAATGGATGGGTATGAAAAAATCGAAAAAAGGTGATTCATCTTACGAGGACAAAAGACAAAGAAAATAGCCAACGTTGCGGCCACACGGCCTTCGTCAGGGAAAGGAAAGAAAGTGAGGGCTAGATAGGACACATAAGAATCTAAATAAATGTAAAAATAAAAACCTGGGTACTTCCCTAAAGGCAGCTAAGACCTAGCACGCCTGCCGAAGGGAGAGTACGGCCTTTTCTTGTCCTTAATAATTTTGAAGAGTGTAAAGAGGACGTGAGACGAAAAAGTTTGAGAAACTCCACCTTTTCTCGTTTAACCTGGAACCACTCGTATAGTTTGTGCGCAGATGTTCCAGCGCTGTTGAGTATGTTTTGCTGTTACATACGACGTGGGTTGTTGATGTCATTTTTGTTGTTGTTGGGTGGATCATTTCTTTATACATGGCACGTCCACAGCAAGGTTGTAATTAACCTGTGATCTATTTCTCTGAACTCTAATCTTCACTTTAGGAATAGTTAGGGGACTCTAATCAATAAGGTTGGTCAAATATCCTGTCCTGTCTAGTCTACTTGTAAACATTGAATAGCCTAGATTCTATTTAAAACCAACGCATTTTAAACAGTTTAATATGTCCATCTGAATTCTAAAAATAAGCAAGTAATTATATTTTAAAAAAAAGGTAAAGGTAGCCCCATAGCAGATACTACCGTTGGGAGAGAAGATGTGACAAAACGGGGGCGGCCCCTATCGATCTTTGTTTCTCTCCGGCAGTATCGGTACATTTGCGGTACTGATTTTTATTATGTGCTGTCAATTATCGCACATTTTTCTTTCTTACTTTCTTTCTTCGTTAATTTTCTGCTAAGTAGCAGATATTTGAGTATTGTCGAATCATTCGACACTCCCTGTAGGTGATAATAATCACATTTGCTTGGCGCTGCCCAGATTTGTGGGATATAGGCACGGCAGATTAACACGTACATCAGCCAGCGCTATCGGCTTAATCACCGATAAGATATAGATGACAAGATTACTTTAGATAAAAGTAACATTACTACATCTCGACCACATGGCCATATGCGGTTACCGGTGTGTTCGTAAGTTTGTACACAAGGGCATCGGACATCTTATTACCATATATGGGAGAGTTGACCTCTGCCTTTCGTTCAAAATTATCCGATATCGGAATATTTTGAAATTACCCCATAACCCGCCTGTTTGAATATTATTGGAGTTTTTTGATAGCTCATAACAACCGAAGACGAGGGAAGGCAGAGAACATAATCTGATCATTTTCTCAAGCTATTTCACTTGAGAAATCGCTCGCCACGACACCAGACTGCTACAGTGAAGAATTAGAATTCCGAATTCCTTCTTAAAATATCGGACACCTTTTATTGGAGTATTCATCAGGACTTACAATACAGCCCAGGAAATCTCTATCATTCTAAATTAGGAAACCGGGACTGACGAGACAGTATCATCATCTCATCTCAACCCATAACCCGTCATGGGTCGTAGGGGTGCCATGGTGGAAGCATCAGCAGACAGGGTCCTCCACTGCTCTCTATTCTCAGCAATGCGTACAAGTGTGGAGAAACCGTGTCCTGCCCATTCTTTGATGTTATCAGCCCAGGATTTTCTTTGCCTTCCTCTTCTCCGTTTACCTTCGACTGTTCCCTGGAGGATCGTTTTCGAAAGGGAGTCATGACGAGTTACATGCCCAAACCAGGCAAGCTTTCGACGTTTCACTATTGACAAAAGTGGTTCTTGATGGCCTGCATAGGTGTTTATCTTCTCTCTAACATAGACATTTGTTTTGTGCTCTTTATAGCAAATGCGCAAAATTCTTCTATAACATTTATGCTCGAAAGCCTGAATCCTTCGCTCCGTATCTGCAGTGAGTGTCCAGCCCTCACACCCATACAAGAGAATAGATAATACAAGTGATTTGTATAATTTGATCTTCACAGGAAAACTGATGTTACTTTTCCAGATCACATTCAACCTTGTCATGGCAGCTGAGGCCATCTCAAGTCTTGTCTTGATTTCTTTATTTGATCTTCCATCACTACATATAGTGGACCCGAGATATTTAAAGGTGTTAACTTCTTCTAACGTTTGCCCATTTAACGTAATGTTGGTCGGAACATGTTTCTTATGGCTATTCACCAATATCTTGCTTTTTTCTATATTAATTTCCATCCCATATGTTCTTGTTACTTTCTCCAGTCTAGAGGTAAGGTCTTGAAGTTCTGATTCTGTTCCAGCTATCAGATCAATATCATCAGCAAAACGTAGATTACACAGAGGTCGGCCTCCAATCGATATGGTTGATTTATAATCGTAGAGAGCCTCCTGCATAATATGTTCTAGATAAATGTTAAAGAGCACTGGTGACAGGATACATCCCTGGCGAACTCCTACAGTTGTTTTGAAAAATTCTCCAATGTCATTGCTTGCAAAAACAGCACTGCTTGCGTCCTTGTATAGTGCTTCAATGATATCTATGATGTTGGTATCAAAATTGAATTTTCTCATTATTTGCCATAAACCTTCATGCCAGACTCGATCGAAGGCTTTTGTGAAATCGATGAAGTTATGGTATAAATCATGTTGATGCTGGAGATGTTTTTTCGATCAGTAATCTAATATTGAAGATTTGTTCTGAGGTACTTCTTTTTGGTCTAAAGCCAGCCTGTTCCTCTGATAAGATTTCTTCTGATTTCTGTTTTATTCTGTTCAAAAGTATCCTTAACATCACCTTACTTGGATGACTAATAAGGCTAATGGTTCTGTAGTTCTTGCACATTTTTAGATTTCCTTTCTTTGGAAGCGGTATTACTAATGACTGCGTCCATTCTTTTGGCCATTTTTTTGTACTCCATATCTTCTGGCAAATTGTTGTCATGATTTTTACTATATCTGGTCCTCCATATTTCAAGAGCTCTGCTGGTATATTATCCACACCCGGTGACTTCCCTCCTTTCATCGAACATATAGCCTCTTCCACTTCTTCCCGTAGTATTGCTGCATTTCCGAGTTCTCTGTTTTCGCACTTAATGTTGTTTAATATGCCTAAGTCAGTGTCAAGTTTACAGTTATATAATTCTTTACAATATTCTGTCCACCTTCTCATTACAGCTGTTTTTTCATTGAGCAGAGACAGTATGACCACACACAAAGTCAGAGAGGGAACTTATTAAATTAATGACAACACAGACGCGTGTAAGAGGCCGATTCAAATCTCTTTTATTCGTCTGAGCAAAACGTCTGTGAGTCAGCATTGGCGTAAGTTGTGATTTACATTTCATATTTTATTACTAACATGTTAACTAACTTATATATATATATATATATATATATATATATATATATATATATATATATATATATATATATATATATATATATATAGATATATATATATATATATATATATATATATATATATATATTGTCGCGAGAGGGTTGAGATGTTATTAAAATATAAGATATCCTGGACAAAAAGTTATATCAGGTGATATCAGGATAGGGCCAGATAAGAGTCTGGTCTTATAAGTAATACCCCCTTCTCTGAAAAGAGTAAGGGTGTATGGATATCAAAGGAGGGTCAAGCTGTATACGTTTCCAGGTAGGATGTTATTGTATTATCCTGGATCTCTATGGGCTCCCTCTCAAGATCCTCCCTTGATTATTATATTATTATTATTGTTGACTCTGCTAGGGGATATTAACAAAATTATTTCCAACAAGAACATAAACTCAACTTTAATAAGTATACTTACTGTTGGTAAATATTTACAATTTATTTAGCCTATACCGTTTCTCTTTTCGGTCTGGAAAGTTTGAAATGAAATCAAATTTATTTACAACAATAAATCAATAAACATTGAAAATAATTAACAATATCAAAAGTCATTCAATTTTTGAAGGTTATCAGCTGGATTAATTATCTCCTTTTAAAGAACATTGATATGATACTAATGAGTTTTGTCACTATTTCTTGACTGTGAAGCTAGTAATGGGTAAATTTATGTCCACACTTTTCATCATTCACTGTATGTTTATTTGCATCTTGTCTTTTAGTATAGGGGTATAATCTGGATACGCTGATCAGTTGCTTTGTTTTGCCACTTATCTCGTATTTAGAGATCTGTCACTCTCCTGCCATGGACGAACACGTATTTTGAATTTCTCCAGGCGGTGGAAGCTGGGTATCTGGCCCTGTTAACCACAAAGGCACTTGCACCACTGAGTCCAGCAGAGGTGGATGACTCTATAAAGGTTTTGTTTTGTAGTTGTCAGGATAGAATCTGAAACAAAAATAAACGTAACCCCTATATGGTCCATCACTATTCCATTATTACACAAGATAAGAACGATAGACAGTGTCAGATAATGTGCTAGCAAATGCACAGGACAATATATACCAGCACTACCCACATCCAGTTCACAGTGACTACACTTTCCTTTTAAAACCTTAGTTAGATCCATCTGTCCATGATTCGCCTCCATACAATGATTTGGTCTAGTATAAAATACTAAGTAATACCTTGATCCATACATTAAAACAATTTCTGTCATCCTTCCTTATGTTCCTGGTAGGTGTCCCATTCCAACAAAAAATAATTCTTTAAATGCTTTTCCAAACCTACAGACTCACTTTTGCCATCATTCGCAATTTATTTGGAATATACAGTCCGGTAAGTCCTTCAGACATTACACAATGGTTGCAGAAACACGTCTACACACTTACCAACACACTGTAGTGAATCAATAGCAAATCATATAATTATATATATATATATATATATATATATATATATATATATATATATATATATATATATTTCTTACCCTCAGGCACACACAGACGAGCTATTAATGGCAAACTTGATCTGCTCTCAGGTACAACTGGCAAAAGCAGTCTTCATTTGCAAGTTACCGCTTCTTCAGCTCGCTGTGCTTTTCAAATCTTATGGCCCCAATTTAACAAGGCCAAGGTCTATTTATACTAGCACATCCGGCGTATCGGAAAGCAGGGGGCTAACAGGGTATTGCGAACCCCAAAATGAGGCATATTTTGTCTCTCTGTTCAATTATGAAAAACTAGTTCCCCCCTTATCTTTCTAATTTCTGGAGCGATTTTATTCATCTAAGGCTTAAATTATACCCTGAATTAATCTTTATCTTCCTAGCTAAAAATTTTTTAGTCTCCTAAGTGCATTTTATTCTATGCATATTTTAAATACCTAAATTAGGGAAACCCGATGTGTCGAAGCCTTTCCACTCAATATTTCTCTCTTAATAAACTACAATACTTTTCGTGAAAGTCTTTACACCTACCTCTAAAGTAACATTCCTGTTGTTGAATTAGAGACCTCTTCCAGGTGGTACTTCTTTCCTACTTATGTAATTAATTTGCATCCTTCACTCGGTTGCATAAATGAGGACTGGCCATTTTTCCTGTCCAAGGCTGTTGTAAACACACGAATACGGAAGTCTTTCCATTGGCTAGTGTGTCATACAATTTCTACAATGTAATGCGCGCGGTTTTCGTCAGAATTACTCAGGATTATACAGAAGCTGTGTTGTGAAGCTGACTAAACTCACGACATATATGTATATATTACCTTGTGAAGTTTAATGTGTGAAACTCGCTATTGGATATCAAAGTCATTTGAGGCTGGCAACCTCATCGTATCGAATGACGATTCATGAACCACCACTGCATGGGCTGGTGATTGCTTTATTGCTAGTTTCGTAAAGAGAACTAAAAGCATAAAGTAGTTTCAGGTTTCCTATGGAGCAGGGAGGGAAAGATGAAAGAAATGATGTACATTCTAGGTATAATAATTACATTTTCAAAGCAGTGTAAATGTCCATATAAACATATTCACTTCAAAATTAATGTAAGTTTTCAAGCTTTAAACCAGTGTAAATGTCTATGTGAAAATATTAATTTTAAAATAATGGAAATTTCAAACTTGTCAATCAGTGTAAAACATAAATGAAAACATATTCAATTTATATTGTGAACACTTTTCAATCAGTGGAGATGTATATGTAAACAGACTCTATCTGTAGTATTAACCTTTTCATTTGAATATAAAGTAACTATGAAAGCTATTCTATTTAAATGTAAAGAAAGTTTTATCCCGAGGGATTAAATTTAATTCTCATCGAAGGTAAAGTCTGAGTAATTAGGATGATGGTATGGAAAGACAGGAACCCATAACTATGGGGTGGAAAACGCCATACTTAGAAGAGCGTTTTGTTCTATTCTTTTACCATAGTTATTGGTGGTACCAGCAGAAAGTACTATCTCTGGAACACGAAGGGAACCGTGGCCTAAGCTTTAAGACGAAGGACCCACGTGGTAGACTCTCCTTGATATTTCTGGGAAACGAGCTGCCACTTGAACGTCTTGTAACATCTCACATTCCATAAAGACTGTGATGATAACTTTCTTGATCCATAACTATTCAAATTATTTTTCAACTGTTAAAACCTAAAGTGCTAATTAAATTTTGTTATTTGTAATGTCACAAATTTAACTTCATTTTAGTGTTACTACATATTTGTCTCAGTCAAATTACTACACACACTCTAAACAGAGCTATACTAGAATAATAGAATTCCACTGAGTAAATCAGGGATGGGGGCTTAAACGAGCTGAAAGTTATATATATATATATATATATATATATATATATATATATATATATATATATATATATATATATATATATATATATATATATATATATATATATATCATATCATATCATATCATATATTAAGGACAGGTATGTTCACGACAGATTCACGTCACAACCACATCCCGAGCACTCAGGCCTACATTGACAACGGTCATGGCCACATATACAGCACTGAGGCGTTCGTTGACCAAGACAACAGTTCGTTATCTCCCCACAAAAAAGTACATTGATAAGCATGTTTCTGCTGGTCGTAGCGGTTAAAAAAAAAAAAATCTTTCTTGGACTTAAGCCAGCTGTATGAAGCGGAAAAAAAAATGTCGTTATTGAACCAAGTCAAACATTAAGTCACTGAGACATCGTAACCATCATACCAGTAACGAACAGGACTGCAAATAAGAAATGCAAGACGGGTGAAATTTACAACTGAGACACACAAAAGAAGGAAATGAAGACTAAAACGGATACGAAAGACTAAAAAAAAAAAAAGAAGAAATACTAACAAGATGTACGAAATAATAATAATAATAAATAGTAAGTAAATATACGATTTGAAAGACTTAAGAGAGAAACAGTAAACAAATGTAAGACGGCAAAAGAAGCCGGGCTAAATCAGAGGTGCAGAGAGCTTGCAGTGCAGAACAAAACAGACGCCAAATCTATGTATAAGCAAATAGATGAGTTGAAGGGCAGAAGAACATAAACAGTCACTGCCATCAAGAAGATGAATATTCCAAATAACAAAACACTTGCACTGTAAATAACCAAGCAATAAAAATACAAACAACAAAATCTCATATATACAGCTTACATCAGACAAACACTACTAAATAACAAAATGCTGTAAATAAAACACAAAATGGTAGATAGCGACACTAAATGCTTTAATTATAACCAAAGTTGAAATTAGACAAGGTAGACTCATCTGCCGAGATAGAGTAGACAGGGTAGACTCATGTGCACTCTCTAATCCTCGCGGTTCTTTTCAAAAAAGGCCACGCTAACAGGACCATACACATCTTGCATCAGATATCAAATAACGTTTAACTTCTTAATATTATGAACATCTCCTTTTATTAAAAAAAAAAAAAAAATACCATACAATTTCGCGTAATCAATTGTTTAAAAATGTATTAATTTTATATGAGACACGGGACCCAAAGATGCAGCAATAGAGAATGCAGTCAGCGACCCATAGCTTGACTGCTTGCATCAGGGTCAACGAACCAGACCTGACCAAGACCCTACTCCACCTCCACGTGGTGGTCCTGGAAACAGGCTGCATCACTGCAGTCTCGCTGAGAAAGTAGGGATCGCAGAGGGAAGGCAAACCCGGTCCCAAAAAATGCCGTGCTGAAGTCGGATGTGTCGACCGAAAGATGCAGATATCACAGCTCCGGCGTAAACAGACACAACGCAACCACCGTCCTTTTCAGGACTAACGAGGAAGAAGAAGGAAGAATATGAGACACGAGCTACTAGAAACCAGCGTGCTCCCCGTTATTTTCGTAAATGATCGCAAACATGAAGGCTTCTTTTGTAACTTAATCATGTTTGTCCTATGCTTTTGGTTCACTTGGACTGGCTGTTTGTGCTTTTATCATCTTACTCTGCCATAAAAGCGATAACAACGACATCATGCGTGTGATATCCACAGATAGGATAAATCTGGAGCACAGTGACTCTCATTCTATGTTCCCTAGTTTCTATTGTGAAACAATATACAAGAATATAATCAGAATATGACAGACATTTCCGGTTAACATAAACGATATATTGTGTTAATTAACCGGACGTAATATCCGCTTCTCTCAGCGGTATCAATTTAAGAACTAGGACAAAACTGTCCGGATACGCCATTTCTGCTCATGGAAACCTTGGTCCTGGAGGGCAGATGACATGTTCCATTACACAACAGCACCACATTACGGTATTTCGGAATACCACGTAAAAAAATTATGGGAACTGTACCTAGGCCCAGTTCTGAACTGATAACGAAGTCGAAGATCTAGATGTGAATGAAAACTGTGACAGAATACATATAGGGTCTAGTAATAAACATAATTACAGATGCGTTACTGGTAGCAGTGGCGTATTTATGAATTTTTTTTTCATTGGGGGCCGGGGGCGCCCATTCGGGGACTGATTCGTGAAAGCCGATTTCTAAACGTTGTGGGGATCTACTTTAGAAATACTGAGACAATTAAAGATCTACATTGATACAGTAGTGTTTTCGGGTTTCAGAATTTTCGGAACCTGGAATAAGTGCAGCATTTATGTGACTTTTAATCCTGCCAGGCAACCGCCTATTGGGTAGAGGGCCATCCTATTTGTGGCATCACCCGCCAATAAGTGACCTCCACCAATGTTGCGCCAGAAGAACTGGCGATAACAGTTATTTAGTTGATAATTGTTATTTACCGGGGTCGCATGAAAGCCCTAAAACTTATTCCCAGATGTCGCAAGGGTAAATAATGAAAACTTAGATCTCTGGGGTTCGAACGAAAGATCTCTGCCAGGCAATCTCTTTCCTGCGGTTCTATCGACAAAACGGTGGAATATATATATATCTTCTTCTTCCGTCCTTAGCCACCGACCGTCAAAGCAGTCAGTGGCCATTACGCCTAGTGGCGTCTTAGGGCAACAGCAGATAGGTTTTCTTTTCCATTGTTTCCCATCACGCCTAGTGGTGTCTTTAGGGCAACGGCAAATCAACCCATTTGCTGTTGTTTCCGTAATCGAAGTGACTGGCAAACGGGTGATCAGTCCGTTGTGCATATATATATATATATATATATATATATATATATATATATATATATATATATATATATATATATATATATATATATATATATATATATATATATATATATATATAATTCCGAGCTATCAGGCACTGTATTAGGACTAGAAAAGGGAACTGAAATCTGGGAATCATTTACCTCTTCTAAATATGCCGCTGACTGGTTGACAAGAACATAAAACAAGGGTACACCACTGTACTCTCTACCAGTACACGCTGTACACCTTCAGGCGATTGTATGTTACTGTTTTTATTTTACTACACCAGTGGGAATAATTTTACACGAAAACTTGTTAATGTGTCACAAAACGGTTTGTGCGCTCTCATGTCCACTCCGGCAGGATTGCATTACATTCCAACGAAAGTGATATTTCGTTATTTATCTCTCCCCTGCCCTTATTTGTCAACACAGAAAACTCATCCAAAGGTCAATGTTTACAAAACTTTCACACTTCAAATTCCTTCAATTCTCCGGTCCATCCCTGAGGGACTAATTGTGTCACAAAAACGTGACGGTCCCACATTTGATCCCAGGTGAAAGGCTGATGACGGTGTTTGCACAAGATGGGAGTAATCCTTTACGATTCTACAGAATAATAGGCTTGCATATTGGAGGTGCGGATAAACCACGAAATGTTCAGACAAGACGGCCGAATTGCGCTGAGTCATAGTCTGATAACGACGGTTGAATTACGTGGGATAGGCAAGTCAGATAATCCCACAATCTGGAGGACATGTTGAAGCGTAAGAGACGTAAATTGACCAAGTAATAATAGGATGTTTACAGCCCAATTTTAGAAAAGTAACGTTTGAAATTTTGCACTAGATGAATCATGCAAAATATTTCATCATAAAGTTGCCATAAATTTAAACGTTCAAATAAGAGTGGCTGATACTTTGAGGCGCGGATAACAATTGCGTCGATTGGGCGTTTGTCCCAACAGCCCGGAAAAGCGGCGGCAGAAAACCTACAATATAATCTGACATTTTTTGCAAGTCTAGTTCACTGTGAAAATCGCTTGCCAAGACGACAACCAGACCTTGCCAGAGTAAAGACTGTGAGACTTCCATTTATCAGACCGGACTTTTGTTGGAGTATTTTGAAGGACTTAAACAGCCCAAGAAAGCTCTATCATTATAATAAAGAAAACCGGGATCTGAGGAAACTGAAAACACGGAGTCGTAGTGGGAATTCATTATTAACATAACAACACTCCAGAAACCTGTAAAAAGGCATCTGCTAGTGCCTTAACTTTATTTCTCTGAGCAAACAGTCTGTGAGCCAAGATTGGTGTAAGTTATACATTTTACATTCTTTATTTTTCATTACTAACATGTGAACTAATATGTATACATTGCCATGTGAATATTAGTATGTGAAAATTGCTAGTGGGTGTCCAAGTCACGTGAGGCTGGCAACATCAACATATAGAATGATGATTTCATGAACCACCACTGCTAGGGCTGGTGACTGCTTTATTCTAGTTTCTTAAGGAGAACTAAAAGCATAAGTAGTCCCAAGTTCTTTATGGAGCAGGGAGGGAATGATGAAAGAAATGATGTACATTCTAATTATAATATTTACATTTACAAATCAGTGTAAATGTCTGTGTAAACATATTCACTTTAAAATTAATGAAAGTTTCAAGCTTTTCAACCAGTGTAGATGTAAATGAAAACATATTCAATCTATATTGCGACCCTTTTTCAAACAGTGTAGATGTAAATGTAAAGATATTCTATCTATACTATTCACCTTTTCATTTGAATGTAAAGTAAATATAAAGCTATTCAATTTAAATGCAAAGAAAGTTTTCTCTCGAGGGATTAAGCTTAATTCTGATCGAGGGTAAAGTCTGAGGTAGATGGGATGGTGGAATAGGAAGACGGGGACACATAAGTATATGTCGGGAAACTCAATACTCAGAGGGTATTCGTTTATATTCTTTTACCATACTAGTTGGAGGTACCAGCTGAGGGTACTAATCTCTGGAACAAAGTGAGGGTAGTAGGGGACTGACGGCGAGCCTAGACACTATCATCAGAGGGTCTTAGAGACGCGGGACCAGCTTTGCAGTTACTCCCAGATCTTACTTGGAACGTGCTGCGCCTTTAATCTTGACCAGAGACACCAGAACTCGAGTGACCTATCTGCACAGAACTCAAAAACCCAGCGGGAGCAGAACCCTACCATTTGCAGCTGTCAAACCTAAAAGCTGCCAAGTGACTTATTACATAAAACACTATACCATCACACGATGATGAGTATTTTCTATTAAAGAATATTCAATGTTTTTTTAAACTGTTAAAACTTAGTTGATTATTAAATCTGTTATTTGTAAATACCCACATTTAACGTCGGTTTCATCATTTTGAATGTACTGCATGTTTGTCTCAGTAAATTTACTAAATACACTGTGAACAGAGCTATACCAGAAAAATAAGAATTCCACTGAGTAAATCAGGGGTGGGGGCTTTAACGAGCTGAACTTAAGAAGTGCTTAAATCCTTCACAAAAGCGTCGGCAGAATTAGAGTTGACATACTCAGCCAAAGCAGTATTGTTCTCGCTTATTCTGAATATCTTGTGAAGACTCCCTTTGTAATAGAAGTGTCATCACCCTTCTATCTACATCTCTGCCAAGAGTAACCTTGGGCGAAGGTAGATACCTTTGAAGCCCATATTAAATACTCTTGAGTTTTGGCCACTGTTAGACCACTACTGCAAAGCAGGGGAGGCAATACCGTCACAGTAGCGCACGATCGATGACAAGAAAGCCATAATGTCTGTCTGAAAAATCCGTTCGTGGAATGTACGCAAACACAGGTGATAAGACGTAATCGTTTCCACTGGCCTATCATTGTATCAATATTACCGATAATCTGTCGAGGGAGACAATATTGTTGGAAAGCATCTAGACAGGAAATAAGTTCACAGATTTGTTTGTGAGTTTGCATAAAGATGCAATCGGAAGTATTACTGCCTCATTAGAAAGAGGTCACGCGTTGGAATTTTAAAATTTGATATTTTAAAACACGTGGGGGGGGGGGGGGAAGGAAAGGGAGGATTATAATTTAACACCCCAACCCATTTAGTTCTAAAGAATTACTATTTGATTAATTTGAGAGCCGGATTAGACTTTAATTTTCATTGGCAAATTCGTCGGAAGTACAATCTGGGATTTGAACTGAGAAATGGAAAGATAATCAAACAAAATCGGAGTCACAAATCAGACTGCATCGCCACGTCAAGCTAGCAATTCACTAGAGCCAGAGAGAAGGATGGGGCAAAGGATTCCAATATTATAAGTGACAGATCGAAGTATTTGGGCAACTTTAAAACTTAAAAGTAAACCCGCATTTTTAAATGCAAAGACTGGAAACTTAAAGGACCAGGACAGAGTGTTTAGGCAACTTTTAAACTTAAAAGTAATACCGCATTTTTAAATATAAAGACTGGAGACCTAAGGAATCAGATCACCCGTCATTAGAGGAATACTAAAATGTCCCAGATTCAAAAGCATCTAACCTAAGTTGCTGTGTCCATTCTAAACTGTGCCAGGAGATTGGGTTCCCAAAAGTTACTTTGGGGTAAGTGTAAACATTTATTTTACAAATGTGATTTTGACATGTTTTCCTCGGTTATATACGAGGCTGGCAACCCCAACATATGAAAATAGTATAGTCATAAACCACTATAGCAAGCGCTGGTGTTGGTTTTATGCTAATTCGCCCAGAAACGCGAAAGCAGCAGCAACCCCAGACTCCGAATGGAGCAGTGATGAGTGATGATTACATCACATGTGCCTTAAGTGTATAATTTCATTTTGTGAGATATATGTACCTTGTTAATTGTAATTCAGGCACGCCATTGCCCTCGCGCTGTCCAAGCACATATTTTCTCAGTTCAATAACCAGAAGAATAACGGAGATTTCTAATCACATTCCCCTGAATTATACTGTGTATACTCAGGGAGAATAATTATTCAGAGAGGTTAACATTGGTGGGGGGACAGCGAGACAATGCGCTTGTTAATTTGCAGTCCACAAATGTACTTAGCAGAGGCATTTGTTCTTTTCATTTTGTCTAAAATTCGTGGAACGAAGCTATCAGACTGTTCATGGTACGGAGCTGCAAAGACTAAAGTTTCGACGTCACTAGTTGTGAGTTAAAAGCAGGGGATCAACACTAACCGTCTACATTGGACAAGTTGTGTGGAGAGCCCGCACCACAAAAGAATTGACGAAACCACGGCTGCGGGACTCACTTAAATCAGCTAAGTTTATTAAGGAAACAGCAAAAGGACAATTGTTTTTATAAATCATCAACCCAAGCCTCAGTGAAGACAATTTTATTTATATCTAAAATTCACCATCATTTCATTGCTATTTTAACCTGTTAATACTAATTGATTATTAAATTTGTTACATGTTATTTTAAAACAAAACAATCATTGTTTATTCAGTTATTATAGGTATGAAAGAAAACGTATGAGCAAGACTCTTTGATATGTATACAGCTAATCATATATTTACATCTATAGAGCAAATACTTATAAAAGGAATTTCGCTGGATTTACACCAGCTGGGGGCTTGAACGGGCTAAAACCATTGCATAATTCTTCACAAAAGGCGACGGATCAGATACAAGTTAATAGTGCTCTGCCCTATGCAGCATTGTTCTTGACTTCTGAAAACATCTTGTGAGCACGCCCCTGAGATAGAAGCGTCTTTATCCTTCTATCTACAACTCTGCCAAGAGTAATCTTGTGCGAAGGTAGACATCTTTGACGACCCATATTAGATACTCGTGAGTGTTGGCGACTGATGGACCGCTACTGCAGAGCTAAGGGGAGGCAATACGTGACAATATGTATGGTAGAGCTTTAGAGGGCTCAGTGTTATTAAAGTGATCTCAAAGATGACTCAGTAAGGCATGGGGCTGCCTACTCCAACTTGTAGAAACTTAAGGCCCCATAAAAAAATATATACACGCACACAAACTTTAACAGCAACATGGATTAGACAGAAAAGTATATGGAGAAAGGAACTGGTGACTGTCACAGAAAGTTATGATCATTAAATTCTCTATATACTCTTCTTTTCTTCACCCGTGTCCTCTATTTTATTATCACTCTTTTATCCTTTTTGTAAATTTTCGCATTCGTTCGTTTGCGACTTAAACATTACTATTTTCCCATTCAAACTTTCGCCGAGTGTCTGTTCTCATTTAGAAACGCACTAGTGATGTTATTACGTAGATGCCAGGCTCGGGAGGTTATTGCGTAGTGGACGAAACTGTGAATATTCGCTTTCGCCAGACCTATAGGCGACATGTTGTCTGCATTTTCACCTGCCACAACGAGTTGCATCGGCTGAGCGCTTAGGTGAGGCGCGATAACCGACATCTCCTCGGCGCAGTTTGAGACATTTGTCTGGAAATCCCATCTGACAAGGCACTCACTGTTGGCCCTGGTCAGCGTGAGGTGTGAAAACGCACGAGTGTCAGTTCATGGAAGTCTTCTAGTTTATGTAAGGTGTAAGAATGAGAAGGGGAGATTATTTCGTTTTGCGAAATAAGTTGGGACCCCTTTGTCTGGTAATAGATATAACCAGAATGTTAAACTTTATTTTCATTCAGTCCTCAAAATTCGCAGTAGACAGGTTGCTCGTGAATAGAATAAGCTGTATAGCGAAGTTTCTCAGTTTGTTTCGACAATTTGTCGAACTTCTAGACTTCAATAAATATATCAGCGTATGATTCTAAAGTTGTGCGACCACCTGTAGTTCTGTGTTGAGATATATATATATATATATATATATATATATATATATATATATATATATATATATATATATATATATATATATATATATATATACATACACATACAGTATATATATACAGTATATATATATACAGTATATATATACAGTATATATATACAGTATATATATACAGTATATATATATATATATATATATATATATATATATATATATATATATATATATATATATATATATATATATATATATATATATATATATATATATATATATATATATATATATATATATATTTTGTGAGTGATTAAGTGATAATCGCTTATTTCATATTTCACTAGTTAGATTTGGTGCAGAATGCTTAATTTATATAGTCTGTATTATTTTATAGTGACGAGTTACAGTGGAAAACAGAAATTATAATTTCTAGCTTAAACTCAGTCGGCTATTAATGAATTAAATTTAACTTCTAAATAATCAGACAAGAGAATATACTTTAAAACTAACTTATAATTGCTAGATGCCTCATGTGTGTTGACAGAATACGTATGTATTCCTAATTCATGATGATGGATTTTTATATATATAACCTTTTTCACGGGAAGTTTAAACGTCAAGTCAAGCTTTATGCTTGCAGTTCAAAACGTAAGTTATATTGAGTACATAATATGTAAACTATTTCATATGTGTTTTTCTTTATTCAGTGAATACTGGGGTAACCCAAATTTTGCCGGCGTTTAGTACAGAGACATACCTGTGAGAAACATAAACATTTTATATCTTTAACCACGTGGGTTTTTTCAAGTACCACCTGTCTGACAGTGCGTGTGTATTCAGAGATAGACAGAATACCAATCCCACTAACAGTTTTTTTTAAGAATACATGTTTATACTGGGCCTTTGAGGCAGATCATATTCTCCTCGAACTCTGTGTTGAGGCTACTGTGTGGCGAGAATAATTACAGAAATCTAAAACATTAACTTTCCGACATTGTTGACAAAGTGTGTGGTGAACCTAGATTATCTGTTGAGAGAAGTTGTCCACCGGTCATCTCCCTAATTAAGGGAAACCTCGTGTTCTGACACTGTGTGCCCGTTTAAGCCTAATTCTTACCTCGTGAGTCAAGTGACACTAACTTTAGTCTGAAATAACTATCGCATGAAGCAGACGCTCCCCGGATCCATTTTGATGAAACCAACAAACAAATCTGCAGAGCTGGGATCCGCTTCACTAAACGACAGAAACAGATAAAAAGTTTGTGAGTGTCCCGAAGTTTGCGCCAGACGGCGAACAACAGCACGAGTTTAGGTAAGGTTGTGTGAGTCAGGGCCCTGATGAAAGACCCGAGTGAAAGTAGACTGAAGGATGTTCTTTGTTGAGTCACCCACATTGTAACTTCCTTTATGCAAGTTATTGCTAACAATATTTTCCCTTAGAATAAAGCAGAGTAGCAAGTCTGTCCATACCTTAAAAGGGGGAAACCATAGACTCAATCATATGTATCTGTAACTCTTTGGGGTTATCACTTTCTTCTAACGGGACTGTGAGCTATATATATCCAGGGGAAGGATCCTACCAACGGGTCTATCATTTCTTGTAGAAATTCCTTGATTTTTTATGACTATTTGTATATGTTTTGATGTATTTTATATGTTGTGATGTAAGTTTACTATGATAATTAAACTATACCTACATTTATTTCAGTGTGGTGGTCAGTTCGTTCCCATAATATCTATAGAATCCTTGTTATAGTTTTCCCACGTCTGTGTGTCTAACTGTCGTCACTTGTATGTGCGGGCACGTGAGTGGAAAGAGATATATTAATATATACATAATTTTTTATAGACTGTCTGACTCCTCTGGATCTGTTGTAGAAGATAGGCGGAAAGAGAGAGAGATTCTCGATTTCCGGGACAGCCTCTATAAATTTCTACCATCTCACTCGTGGAAATCTATTTCTATTTACTACCTCTCACTGTGACTATCACTTATTCTAATCTATTCAGAAGGGACCAACCCAAGTCTTAATTTTCCTATCAAAAATCTACGACAGAATGGGGTCTCGTCTATCGGGATTTTGAACTTTGAATAGGAAGACGAGTACGATAAATATCAGCTCGTCGGTAAGATTCTGTATTCTGATATAGAATAAGAGTGTGATGTCTTGTGAGTTTTGTATCTTTTTAAAATACTTTATCCCCTAGACGTAACGATCTGTTTATGGGCGTGCTGACCACACAATTAATAACTGGTTTTTCCACAGCATTTTGAGCATTATACATTTGAGTTACCGGTTGATTTTGTCGGAATATATGTTAATTACTGATATTGTAATACTAAACGCTGGTAAAGTTTGTGAGTGTATAACATTCACAGGGTTCTGAAGAAGTAGGTGTTTGAACTAAGCTAAATAGTGCGTTTCGGACTACTTCGTCCAGATTAATTGCCTCCCTTACCCTAACTGTCTTCAGGAGTAAACTTGATAGTGGATTAAAAATTAAGGGGATTTTTTGTCTTCCTTAAATAATTTTTCAATAATAATTTTGTTTTCCACTGTAGCAACTTTTTTTTCAGTGAGTAATCTTACTACCATTTATTTGGCGTTTCTTCTTCTTTGATCCTTAGCTGCCGACCGTCAAAGCAGTCAGTGGCCATCACGCTTAGTTGCGTCTTGTAGGGCAACAACAAATTGATTCCACTTTGCTCGGTCGGTGGCCATCCTTCGTTCAGTGCCCCAACTCTGGTTCATTCTTTGCATTTCAGCCTCCACAGTCCTCCGCCAGGTTGTTTTTGGTCGGCCTCTCTTTCGTTTTCCTTCAAGGGTCCAAAGCATAGCTGTTCTTGTGATGGCATCGGGGTCTCTTCTGAGGACATGACCAACCCAGCTCCAGCGTCTGCCTGCTATGATGGTGTACATGCCCTCTTGCTTGCTACGAGTAAGCAGATCTTGGTTAGTGATGGTATTTGGCCAAAAGATTCGTTGAATTTTTATTTTTATTTGGCGTAGTCGTCTGCATTAGGTGCTTTATTGCCGATTAATAGCAGCGATAGTTAGACACTATATTTTGGAGGAGGTATCCCAGGGTGAAGCATATCATCTTTTGATTTTGGTAATTTCTCGTAAGTGGTAGGAACCAGTGTATCCTTTCTTCTTTTCTTTTTCGAACTAAGTCTCAGCCACTAAGTTACTATGGCCGAAAGGGCGAAACTTAGACAGATGCTCAGGGACGAAGCGAGAGAAGAAGGTTTGGACGGAGAAGAAGCGAAAGCTTTTGTCAGGGACGAACGTGACAGATACGATGCGGAGAGGACGGCAGCTGAAGCTAAAGAGCAGAAGAAGATGGACGAGGAAATGGAAATTAGCAGGGCGAACGAAAGAGAGAAGGAGAGACAGCATGAGGAAAGAGAGAAGGAGAGACAGCATGAGGAAAGAGAAAAGGAGAGACAGCATGAGAAGGAGAGGGAGGAGAGACAGCATGAGGAAAGAGAAAATGAGCAACGACGACAGCACGAGCTTGCGCTCAAAGCTCTAGAAGTCCAAAGCCGTGGTGCAGCCTCTACCTCCAGCAATGGAGAGTCTTCTCCTCATTCCTTTTTAACTGATCCTTCTAACACACAATCTACTCATCTCATCGCTATGTTTTTCGCTCTAGAATCTTTCCCTTGTCCTAATGAAAAGATTGACACGTATCTAGAAAAATTTGAGAAAATTGCAACTCTGTACAGTTTAGAGAGGTCGCGTTGGAATATGAAGCTTTCTCAGGCGTTGAAAAGCAGTGCGTATGATGTTTACGCCAAACTGGAAAGTGGCCAACAAGACAACTATGACTTGTTGAAGAAAGCTTTGCTTGAGCGCTTTGAAATGAATGCTCGCAAATTTTTGCAACTGTTTCGCAACAGCAGGAAAGAGAGCTCTGAAACTTTTCAGCAGTTCTCGTCTCGGTTGAAGGGATACTTGACAAAGTGCCTTGAGCTTTCGCAGCTCCCCTCTACCTATGAAGGTCTGGAGAAATTTGTTTTAACAGAACAAATGAACACTTTGTCTGCTGATACCCGGAGATTTCTAGCTGAGCAGGGGGCAGAAAAGCTGGAAGACATCTTACAAAAGTCTGAGCGTTATCAAAATGCGCTGGCCGAACTGCCGGCCACAAAACGGAAACCGACAGAAGAGCATTTTCGAAAGAATAATCTAGACCAATCTTCTCATGCCTCTAATCAGAATAACCACAGAGAAACTGGACCTCAAAACCCCCCTCCTGAAAAATCCAAGTTCTACAAAAACAAGTAACCCAACCACAGTAAACAGTCTGATCAACCCGACCGCCCTTCATGGCAGCGTAGCCAGAAAGGACAAGGTGGCAAAGGGAGAACCCCTGCGCACGGGACAGATGATCAAAGAGAGCACGCCGAACCGAAACGCATCGGATGCTTGCTAACAGCCTCGCAAGGCGGAATTATTGACAGTGATTCCCAATCTGTTGGGGATACACCCTCAACGCGAGGTACTGTTACATTGAACGGTTCTCAAACTTTTTGTTTATTTGACACGGGGCTTTCTTATGATTGCATTGTTGCCATGCACCTGGTTAAACCCGGTCAAGAGACAGGAGAGACCGTCCAACTTTGTGGAGTTTCTAAGAGTGATGCACCTACAGCGCTTCCCATCGCACTGGTGGAGATCCACTCTTAGTTTGTCAGAGGCGAGATCAAAGCGGCTGTTATGGATGACCCCATCTACCCAGTCATACTTGGCAAGAGATACGTGTGCATTGGGAAACCGGAAGAGCCGATTGTGGCAGCAGTAACTACAAGAGGACAAACCAAGAAGGAACGGGAGCCTGCGCCTAATTTGTTACTTATGGAACTTAAAGAAGCGCAACATAAGGACCCTACTTTGGCACCCTGCTTTAGGAAACTGCCCATGGCTAAGGAACCCAGACAGCACGGGGACATTTTTTCTAAGGATGGCGTACTTTATCGCAGAACGGGCAAGCCTGACCAAGGTTACAACCAGCTCCTAGTACCGAAACAGTACAGAAGCCAAATCCTAGAAATGGGGCACTCTCTTCCTTTCAGCGGACATATGGGACAGAACGCCACAAACCAACGGATAACCACTCATTATTGGTGGCCAGGAGTAAATACTGATATTATCAGGTATGTCAAATCCTGTGCCCAGTGCCAACGTGTGCCACCCAAGCAACGGGCACCCCAGTCTCTTTGGGTGAAATGCCAATAGTGGGAACACCATTCGAACGGGTTGTGATCGACATTTTAGGACCCTTAGAAAGGACTAAAAGAAGGAACAGGTTTATCCTGACCTTAGTCGACACATGCACTTTGTGGGGAGAAGCTATGCCGCTAACATGCGCAGATGCCAAGCATGTCGCAGAAGCCCTCGTGCAGATTTTCACTCGGTTGGGATTCCCTCAGCAAGTGTTGACGGATAACGGATCTCCATACCGAAACCTGTTGATGGATGAGATCGTTAAGATCTTGAGGGACCAGCACATCTACATTAAGCCTTACAATCTGGCCAGAAGTGGGTTAGTAGAACGTGTTAATGGAAACCTCAACATGATGTTAAGTAAACTGGCACAAGTGAAACCTGAAGATTGGGATCTTTATATTTCTGCAGCTTTATTTGGCTACAGAGAATCTCCTCATACTTCCACAGGATTTCCGCAACCTACGCTTCTATTCGGCAGACCCATTAAGGGCCCGCTTGAAGCCTTACTTTGGTCGCTGACAGACCAGAAGGCTGATGAGACAGTGGTCTCAGCAAGTAAATATGTGTCGGATTTAAAAGGAAGGTTGAAACTAGGATGGGACCTAGCAACGACTAACTTTAAGCGAGCACGCGCAAAGCACGCTAACTGATACAGGAAAGTCGCGAAAGAGAGAGAACTGGAAGCAGGAGAGAAAGTTTTGGTGTTACTCCTTACCGGAAACAACAAACTGAGGATCGGATGGCAAGGGCCGTTTACCGTCCTGAAAAAGATTTCTAAGGCTAACTACCAGATATCTATTCAAGGAAAGGAGAAGGTTTTCCATTTAAATCTGTTAAAGAGATACTTGGAAAGACCAGTGCCGACCTTCGACCATCTCCTGACGATCGCCAAAACTGACGAAGATGACGTTAGTGGCAGGGAAATTCCGCTGCAATCACACGTAATCTTTCATAAATGTCAAAAGCGGCGACGCTCTTTCAAGCGCGCATGGGAGACATTCCAGAGAAAGCAAACTTTGGGAGTAGACTTGAGTAGGAATTGGAGAGAGATGGAGGGGGGAGATGAGAGGGAAGAAGACAGACACCCTGAAGCTACGGATATAGGAAATTTAATTCCATAACGTAGACATGGAGTGCTTCCATATCTTAAAAGGGGGACGTTCTGTCACAGAGAGTTATGATCATTAAATTCTCTATATACTCTTCTTTTCTTCACCCGTGTCCTCTATTTTATTATCACTCTTTTATCCTTTTTGTAAATTTTTGCATTCGTTCGTTTGCGACTTAAACATTACTATTTTCCCATTCAAACTTTCGCCTAGTGTCTGTTCTCATTTAGAAACGCACTAGTGATGTTATTACGTAGATGCCAGGCTCGGGAGGTTATTGCGTAGTGGACTAAACTGTGAATATTCGCTTTCGCCAGACCTATAGGCGACATGTTGTCTGCATTTTCACCTGCCACAACGAGTTGCATCGGCTGAGCGCTCAGGTGAGGCGCGATAACCGACATCTCCTCGGCGCAGTTTGAGACATTTGTCTGGAAATCCCATCTGACAAGGCACTCACTGTTGGCCCTGGTCAGCGTGAGGTGTGAAAACGCACGAGTGTCAGTTCATGGAAGTCTTCTAGTTTATGTAAGGTGTAAGAATGAGAAGGGGAGATTATTTCGTTTTGCGAAATAAGTTGGGACCCCTTTGTCTGGTAATAGATATAACCAGAATGTTAAACTTTATTTTCATTCAGTCCTCAAAATTCGCAGTAGACAGGTTGCTCGTAAATAGAATAAGCTGTATAGCGAAGTTTCTCAGTTTGTTTCGACAATTTGTCGAACTTCTAGACTTCAATAAATATATCAGCGTATGATTCTAAAGTTGTGCGACCACCTGTAGTTCTGTGTTGATATATATATATATATATATATATATATATATATATATATATATATATATATATATATATATATATATATATGTATGTATGTATGTATGTATGTATGTATGTATGTATGTATGTATGTATGTATGTATGTATGTATGTATGTATGTATGTATGTA
This sequence comes from Oreohelix idahoensis, assembly GCA_024509875.1. Classification (NCBI taxonomy): domain Eukaryota; kingdom Metazoa; phylum Mollusca; class Gastropoda; order Stylommatophora; family Oreohelicidae; genus Oreohelix; species Oreohelix idahoensis. Next base: position 161,292 of record JAMPIV010022362.1, read on the forward strand.
TGTATGTATGTATGTATGTATGTATATATATATATAGATTTTGTGAGTGATTAAGTGATAATCGCTTATTTCATATTTCACTAGTTAGATTTGGTGCAGAATGCTTAATTTATATAGTCTGTATTATTTTATAGTGACGAGTTACAGTGGAAAACAGAAATTATAATTTCTAGCTTAAACTCAGTCGGCTATTAATGAATTAAATTTAACTTCTAAATAATCAGACGAGAGAATATACTTTAAAACTAACTTATAAATGCTAGATGCCTCATGAGTGTTGACGGAATACGTATGTATTCCTAATTCATGATGATGGATTTTTATACATATAACTTATTTAACGGGAAGTTTAAACGTCAAGTCAAGCTTTATGCTTGCAGTTCAAAACGTAAGTTATATTGAGTACATAATATGTAAACTATTTCATATGTGTTTTTCTTTATTCAGTGAATACTGGGGTAACCCAAATTTTGCCGGCGTTTAGTACAGAGACATACCTGTGAGAAACATAAACATTTTATATCTTTAACCACGTGGGTTTTTTTCAAGTACCACCTGTCTGTCAGTGCGTGTGCCTTCAGAGATAGATAGAATACCAATCCCACTAACAGTTTTTTTTTAAGAATAAATGTTTATACTGGGCCTTTGAGGCAGATCATATTCTCCTCGAACTCTGTGTTGAGGCTACTTTGTGGCGAGAATAATTACAGAAATCTAAAACATTAACTTTCCGACATTGTTGACAAAGTGTGTGGTGAACCTAGATTATCTGTTGAGAGAAGTTGTCCACCGGTCATCTCCCTAATTAAGGGAAACCTCGTGTTCTGACACTGTGTGCCCGTTTAAGCCTAATTCTTACCTCGTGAGTCAAGTGACACTAACTTTAGTCTGAAATAACTATCGCATGAAGCAGACGCTCCCCGGATCCATTTTGATGAAACCAACAAACAAATCTGCAGAGCTGGGATCCGCTTCACTAAACGTCAGAAACAGATAAAAAGTTTGTGAGTGTCCCGAAGTTTGCGCCAGACGGCGAACAACAGCACGAGTTTAGGTAAGGTTGTGTGAGTCAGGGCCCTGATGAAAGACCCGAGTGAAAGTAGACTGAAGGATGTTCTTTGTTGAGTCACCCACATTGTAACTTCCTTTATGCAAGTTATTGCTAACAATATTTTCCCTTAGAATAAAGCAGAGTAGCAAGTCTGTCCATACCTTAAAAGGGGGAAACCATAGACTCAATCATATGTATCTGTAACTCTTTGGGGTTATCACTTTCTTCTAACGGGACTGTGAGCTATATATATCCAGGGGAAGGATCCTACCAACGGGTCTATCATTTCTTGTAGAAATTCCTTGATTTTTTATGACTATTTGTATATGTTTTGATGTATTTTATATGTTGTGATGTAAGTTTACTATGATAATTAAACTATACCTACATTTATTTCAGTGTGGTGGTCAGTTCGTTCCCATAATATCTATATAATCCTTGTTATAGTTTTCCCACGTCTGTGTGTCTAACTGTCGTCACTTGTATGTGCGGGCACGTGAGTGGATAGAGATATATTAATATATACATAATTTTTTATAGACTGTCTGACTCCTCTGGATCTGTTGTAGAAGATAGGCTGAAAGAGAGAGAGAGAGAGATTCTCGATTTCCGAAACAGCCTCTATAAATTTCTACCATCTCACTCGTGGAAATCTAATTCTATTTACTACCTCTCACCGTGACTATCACTTATTCTAATCTATTCAGAAGGGACCAACCCAAGTCTTAATTTTCCTATCAAAAATCTACGACAGTGACAGGCATGAAAGAGATAAACAAAGCATGCAAAAAACATTCAATGGATGGCAAAGGATAGGAAGGACTGGTATGTATTTGCTGAAGGCCTATGCTCTGTAGGGAGCTGAAGGGTAATGAAGGTGATGATGATGAAGCAGTTGTATTGCAATAAGCACTTATTACATTAAGTGTACAGGGTGTCAATAAATTATTCACCCCATCATAAGCCTTAATACATTTATTATTATAGGAGATTACAACGGTTTGAGGTAATTACTAACACAACTCAAGACATTTTGTCTGGTAAAGTTAACAGTTACAACTGCCATATATGGAGATATGAAAATCCGCATGAATTTATTGAACGCGAATGCGACAAACTCAAGAAAACTGTTTGGTGTATCTCTTCCATACCCATGTGATTGGACCATTTTTCTTCCATGAAAACACTGTGAAGGCTACAAATTAACTACATATGACTGAATCATATGCTGCATCTCAGCTTGAGGTTATGCAGTATGTGACGCATAATTGAAAAAGAGCCTACAGTAATCGGATAGTCTTTTGTGACCTCGTAGCGTTCTAGGATTTGCTAGCAAAACCATGCATTTAAAGCATGTGTTTACTAACTTTTTCGTCAGGCCTCTTTTCTTTGAACATAAGCAAACGGAGTGTTTACAAACTTTCGTGACCTGCCCGTCATAACAGGTAGCGAATCAGGTTTGTTTACCTCGTCTCATCACGCGAGCTCATCTGTCAATCATACGATACCTGACAGACCGCACGTGAATAACACAGAATCTTTTGAAGTTCGTACTCAGAAAAAGTCATAAACCCCTGGGCCCTTTGATCTTCGGAAGCGGGCATTCGTACAGAGAAGACCCAAAAGACGTAAGAATTCTTCTGATGTCGGTTAGTAACGCTCGACGAAAGACCGATCATAAGCCTTTATCTGGGAACTCTGTTCTGATTCTCCGTTACTCACACAATAGTGCGAAAAGTAACATCATCTATAGATCAGAGAAACATAATAATATATAAACTGTTTTCTTAAACCTGCTATCAGTTGTCACTCAGACTTTATGGATAGTCTAAGGACGCAGGTCTAGAACCATTTCGCTAAATGTGTTAATAGCATTCTTGGGGATTTTCATTCTGATTTTCTGGTAATAGAAATTAGTGTTTACGTGTTTAAAAGAGATAGCTTTTACCAATTAAAAGTGTTAGCTTTTACCATTATAATTCACTTTGATTTTCTAGCGTTAAAACTAGTGAAATAAAATAACGCGTAGCTATTTCATACCAGATGTTCAGTTATCATGTTAATTTTCACCACAAGCTTTCTCGCACAAGAAGAGACGGTTTTAGCTGACTGGTTAAATGCTAGGCGCGGCTGATAGTGACAGAAAAGAATTCACGTTTTATCTCATTGTTCATATTTATTATAAGTGCCTATTATTTAATATCATACGACTAAACTATCAGACGCCGACCAAACTAATAGCTACTTAACGACCGGCGATAGTTTGTGATAACTGACATTGTACGCTGATCGTTAAGCGCGAGCAAGAGGGAAGAGAGTGTAGTGAATTTCTAAATACAATATATAAATTAGAATATAACAGTATAGGGCATAAAGCAAAGATAGGATATTACTAAACAATTTCTGCTAGAACGGTTGTTGTCGCCTACGCCTTCAGATTATTATTTGCTAACGAATAGCCGAACAAAACGGTACCCAATTTTTCAAATTTGTCCTTGACATAAACGAACCACTTTTCCTAGTTCTAGGAAATATGTGCCTAAAATGCATTGTGGAACGAGGAGGGGCAAAGATAGATGAAAATGCTAATTCGTTTCGCATTGATTTCAAACTAAAAGCCAACCACAGCACAATGGCAAGCCTTGCCATAGGGGTTTCCCCAATACGATGAAAAAGTTAGAATTGTGGACACTACGGTCATGGAAACATGTTTAACTCTTATTATGAATGACCTAAGCTCTCGTATTTCGCTTGACAGTACATGGAAAAAGAGTGAACGAGAGGTAGTTTAAAAATAAACAACTAACATAGAAAAAAAGATAGAATTTTGAACCAAACCGCATAGCCCCTTAAAAATCGTATATTCATGCACCTGAAGAATTGCTGACCAAGAATATGTTGTTAGTTATCTAAATAGTCCCTTAACTCTTTGACTCCAGACCAACGCTCTGAGCGTTGCAAAATTCAACACGCCGTGCCAGAGCAACGCTCAGAGCGTGGTTTTTAGTTTATCACGAATAAACCCTAAAAATCGTCCGCTTAATGCAGTTCATATATTAAAACTCGTAGAATGACTTCCGCTACTATTTAAACAACTAATTTGACTTTAGTTAATCAGCACATGTGCGTGTTTTGATGTTATTATCACAATTTTTTTGAAGATTCGCGTGTTTACGTTTTTCGTTGTTTTTGCTAGAGAAATATGTCACGCTTTATATTTACATTTTCTATGTCTCCTAAGCAAATAATTGTGTCAAACTACTTTGAAACATTGCTGACATTGATGCTGATTGTTTGGTAGTCACAGTCTGTTGTCAAAATACGGAATATATGCAGAAAAGCTAGACACACTAGATTTAGTTGATGAGTGGGCGTAGTCATATTCTGGCCGATCAAAAAGCAACAAAACTAGACCTACCGTAACATCTAATCACTAGTTCTTGGTAGAAGATGAAGCTAGGGATACTATTAAAACATTAAACAAGAGTAAAAAAGTATTTATATGACGTTATTCTTATTTATTTGTTTGAAAATTACGTAATGCACGATTGCATAATTTATTTTTTTCTTACAAAGAACCACGGAAAAACTGGTGCGAATAACACTAAATGTACTAATTTTGGCCATAAGCATGTTTTTTTTACTTTGTATATGGATTAACTTGACGTTTGAAGACTAAAAAGAAAGTTTTATTGTCTACGACAGTAATTTGTCTTTGGTAAGATCGTATTCTACAGTCAACTTTTTAGCGTTTTTCAATTTTACATGCAAAATGATTAAATTATACCGAACATACTTGTGTTAATACTACCACAGACATTATATATTTGAATTCTCTATCCATTTCCCTACAGTTTGGTATATAATAAGTACATGTTCAAAGGAAAATTCACAAACAAATTTAGACTGAAAGATGAACACTTCACTCTATAAAATTCTGCCCACAAAAAAAGTCTGGCACAGCGTGCAAAATAACTCTGGAATGAATGAGTTAACTAATCAAATAATGATAAAACAATACATAGAGATCAGAGATACTGTCAGGTCAGGTCATATCTGCTTAGATTGAATCGCATATTTTTGGAAAAAAAGTAGGTGGCAGATAGGCTAAGATAGTACAGTGAATCCGATTGGGTGGAATTTGAAGTGAGACGACATATTATTGGCTGACCTTTGAATAAACATAAATAGCCTAGTAACGTAGAAAGGTTTGAATGATATTTTTTGAAAGACTGTTTACACTGTAATATTAAGAGTGATTGGCCAACTGAGTCGATATTGTCAGAACAAGCGTTAGGGGGGACGCCATTTCTTGAAAAATTCTACCAGCGATTGATGAGATCAGGCTGTGCTTTCAAATACAATTTCTAGGCAGCCTGGACAATAAAACAGATCGAAACTGTGTCAGTCATCGTCACTGTGTATTTCATTGAAAATTGTGGTAAGATTGACATTTATTAACATGTATTTTATATAAAAATTGAATGTGAAATAATAATATATGTCTGTACATGCGTGGGTCTATAGCGACCATGAGGCAAAGCCTAGAGATTGATCCACCATGTGATAGACTGTCAGAGAGGTGTAAAACTACAAGAATATGTATAATTGTCATAAAGGAGCATAACACCTATTCTATTTTATGGAAGAGATTACAGCTGGAATTGCAGAGGCGTTGTAACTATTAGGGGAGAGGAATACTGGTGTACATTGTCACATCAAAAGATAATGGTGGCATAGGTTGGTATAAGGCTATGACCCTTTTTGTTTGTTTGTAATGTACCTGTCCTAGAATGTGGACTATTAGTGTATGCTAGGTATTAAGAAGGATGCATAACCTTCACATTTCAGAGGTCCTGGGTACTGACGTTAATGTGGTACCAAACGCTTGAAAACTGATTGATTCAGGACTCTGTCTGTATACTGCGAGCCCATGCTAGTGGCCATTGCCTATAAAACAGGGAACAGATTGTCAAGCGAGCAGAGGAAACGTTCTACCTGTATTCTACTGCCAAGTTAAGTTCATGTTCGGCACCTGGCAGCTCAACTAACAGAACTTTAAAAAGGAATATAAAGTGACAGTGAATAAAACTGGGACAAATATTTAAGTCCCACAAGAGACAAACGAAAACAAACATAACTAAAAGGGTGTGATTTTAAACAACAACCTAGGGGTACTACCAGTATTACCTTAAAGTAGGAAAATAAAACTACAGACGTATATTAGAATAATATTTTTATGTATGGACAGAAGATCCACTATGCTATTTGACTGATGTAAATGATTCTTTTGATTTCACTTTTAATTGTCAGTCCTGGTTCAAAATAAGTTAGAATCAGGATAATAAATTGTAAAAATTATATTTACACAAATTTCAACCACAGTCTTAAATAAGATAGCCTTTTAAAGTGTCGTTTGTATGTTAGTGTTGTAGTACTGTGTGTTGTTGTGAATAATAAACTATTTGTTTGTATGTTTGTTGGTCATTACATATTACACTCTACCTTCATAACCCTAGACACTACACGAAGTCATTTAATATAATAAAATAAATACATTTTGAATAATATAAAAGGGGTGGTAGCGGAAAGGTACCCTGAAAAGTTCACAATACTATTGGGTAAATTCAGGGACCTTCATAGCTAATCTCATTTATTACAATAATAATACCTAACAACACTTTATAACATCAAAATCCACCACAGAGAGTTGCATAACTCATACGACCTGAAAACTCAGCGCTAGCGACGGGCGATAGGGTAGGCTAAAGACACCGTGTGCCTTTTAAATTTAATCAGGACTAACGGAGTGGATAAGAGATCGTCTTGTCCCCGTCTGTGTGCATATATGTAGCTATATAGAATAGTAGCATTTTTCCATAAATGTTTCTTATATATTCCTAGCAGACCTGATCAAAAGCGTCCAGCGGTCTTTTCTTTTTCTTCTTTTACTAATTGGTTAATGTTGTCTCTTTTTCTTGGCTTGTGCGTTACCAATTTCATTGGTGAGTGTCACAGGATTGTAAGTAAGGAAGATGTGTAGAAAGCACATAGACCTTTAGACCCTAGTTTTCACAGAGGTGAGCTAGGGTTGACGGAAAGAGTTAACAGAAGGGCACAGGTTGGTGTCAGTGATTCTCTCACCTTTTAGACTACTAACTCTTGTATTTTTCTGGCGACGACTAACTCTTTCTTACTCAAATCTTTTTAAAGATGAACTAGTAGTAACAAGTAATACAAGGAGGGTTGAGTGTGTTTTTTCTGAACAGAACATACAATCTACTAAGTCAAACTCAGAATGATGGTTGAGTTACAGAATGTACATAATTACTTTAATTACAGTGGAAAATAAAATCAATGTTGTCATGTACTTTGAAATGAAATACTAGGAAATTAAAAAAAAAGACAGTTATGATATTACTTATTCAAGGATTCAGAAAACTGTCAGTGTCTTTGGTTCAGATAAGAATAAGCGGCTATTTTCCTCACTGACGAAAGTTTACTCCTATGGCTATTTCTTGGATACATGAGAAACATTTTAACTTGTCAATTTAACTGGCCAAACCCAGCAATATTTTTTCAATTTTATCAGCCCACCGGGGTGTGAAAAAAATAACATTCATTCCCGACTTCTGACAGTCGTATTCAAGCGTAGCCTCCAGAATTTACGCTGTTTCAGAATCGGCACTCTACGATAGAGCCAGCCGATAGGATTATCATCATTTATCAATTGTAACATTTTTAGCAACCAGACGTTTCCAAATACTGGAAGTACTTTCCTCTTTTAACTGTGAACCCCAAGATCACGTTTTCTACATCAACTATTGGCGGTGACATTTTGTTTATCCAGGAAAAAGCCCCACCAGATTCGGCGTTCACCTCACCAGTCTTTATTTGTTAGAGGATGGACTGCGGCTAATTTGGGAAATAAACCTGACATTTTATATAGTCAGGAAAAATTGTAATTCCAAGGGATATCACCAAGAGTAGGTACGAGTGATTGAGTGGCCACTGTATGAAGGCGAGAGTGAATATTTTTCTTTGTTACAGGGACTTTACCAAAATTGGATTTGCTTAAACTTGTTTACTTTACTGGGTAGCCTATAGTAGGAACTTGTTTACTTTACTGTCTACTCTGTATCATAGTGCAAACATTCGACCTTTGGGTTATTAACTTTTTGGGTTCTTTTCTCCATAAGCGGAGGGCACATTTATTCTGCTATTTCATATGTATGTAAATCTGATTTTAAATAATCTTTCTTTAGATATTTGCTGTTGTCAAGTTTAAATGATAATAAACAACAAAAGAAACTTAACTTTGTGTGTTGGTCAGACCCATACCCAATTAACCGGTTTTTCACGTTTGTGTGTCTTGTTGTCACATAGCTGTGTGTGTGTGTGTAGTTAAACTTATATTTATATGTATGAGGAGGGCAAGGTTGTCTTGTACTAACTTATAGTCGTATAGATAGGCTGGAATAGAGAAACTTACTCATTCCAGAGACATATCTTTCCTTAAACTATTACCCGTGAAATCTATTTCTCACACCTTTCTCACGTACTTATCACCATCTACTTTACTCAGACGGGCCAAAAATAACTCACAACCTATCTGTACGACACAGTACCATGTGTTTTTTCAGCAAGATGGGGCCCTGCCACACTAGGGATTAGACGTGTGCATGATTCCTCAATGAAAAGTTCCCTTCTCGTTGGACTGGGCGAGATGCCCCTATTCTATGGCCTACTCCGCTCCCCGGATATCATGCCTCTGGATTTCTGTTCATTGTGCTATATAATTGACACAGTGTATGCAAACGTGGAAGTCCTCTGAATTCCGGTTTACTGACGTATTAAATGATCTATGGCAGTCTACTTAATTAAAACAACTATTTCTTGAGTTTTGTTATTAATTACCGAAAACCGTTGTACGATAGCTCCTATTATAACGAATTTATTAAGGCTTATAGTGGGATGAAATATTTATTTAGTATACTAAAAATGTGTCCTCGCCCAACTCAGTTGCAGAGAAACCTGGTTAGCTTGCTTGGCAAGTAATGAATCTCTGTAGCAATGAATTATAATTACAGTCGAAGGAAAAATCTGCAGCATGGTATTGTTCGTTTTCATACATGTTAATCTCTAAGAAGAGAATATTTCTGATTTAAAACGTGATTACTGCGAATAACATGCATATATTATGTACATGAACTGCACTGCAATTCTGTTCCTTTGTCAATCAAGTCACAAGTTTCATTATCGGACTGCAAATTGTCACGTACATACATATGGGGACCCTCTCTGTTATCTAACAATTGTGACAGACGCTACCAGTGCACGAGGTAATTAGATACAAGGATTTCCGCGATTAAATTGATCTCATTTATGCGAGAATACATGGGAGTCAGCGTGTGCCAATAAACGTGCGACGTTCGTTGTAAATCACGAAAACAATCCCTGAATTAGGCGTTCTTGTTTGAATAGCAGAAAAAAAGTGCTGAACAGATCTACTTACCCTGGGCTCAAGGCTACTGCTCTGTACAGGTTTGCCTATTTGGCTTTATCTCAAAATTTTAATCTGGCAACTCTGCTCTGAAGTCATGAGTTAAGATGCCCGAGTCCGGATCTGTACAGTCGTCATCTGGATGTTTCTGTAGTACATTCTTTAATGCATTATTCTGTCTTCTGGGAGTGTACCTCAAATGATCTTCTGTTACACATATCCCATTGTTCGTAAGTGAGAGCTGGCGATCATTCACCATACCTAGTACTTTCTTAAGGGTCGTCCGCATATGACGTACGAAATCTGTGCTATTTTAATCCCCCTCCGACTTTGTCACACTTCGTCACAAAAATACTGAATTCGATCTTATATGAAGTCACAAATCTCTTAAACATCCCCTACCCAATTTTTTTTTAAATACTCAAAAGAAAGAATTTAATCGAATTAGTTGACAATTGCAGACAAAATAACAATCTTTTAAGTAAAGTAGTGTTTAACTAATCAGGCATAGAATGCTATGCAGGTTGAACGTTGCTAAATTATTTTAAAATATTGCTCATTTTGGCTTTATTTAATTTCAAACAATAAACAAATAAACTAAATGTAAAGTTAACTCATCAATAGCTTCAATTATTTCTTTTGTTAAAGTTTCCTAAAATAATGTTAAACTTAAGAGAAACTCCACAAAAATTCAAGGATTTAAAAAGTTATGTCATTGGAACATGAGGTAAGGAAAAGTAGTTAGAGTTGGAAAGGATATACAATGAAGCTGTCATCTTTAGGTATAACAAAGCGACCCTTGTTCTGGCTTAATCATGTTAAAAGAAATAGAAAGACCTGCAAAAATACGTGGTGAAATAAAATGAAGGCTGATGCCATTTCAAAGCTAAAAATGAAAAAGCACATGCGTCTCGCAAAAAGGAAAACAATATTTTAGTTAATGTTAAATATACCTAGGTGACTGACAAGGCCACTGTGCTAATGAGATATATTTCAATTCATGGAAAGATTTTGTATGACCTTATTAAACACAACTGGCCATTTCATGGCCGAATTGGCCCACTGGAAAAGTGAGATCCCATGCAGTTCAACCAATCAATACCCTTTAGCTCCCCAAGGAGCATAGGCCTTCAACAAACACATGCCAAGCCTTCCTGTCACAGGCAGCTCAAGTTCTTTCCTCATCAGTTTCACTTCTGTCTTCAGCTCTCTTCTCCGTGTGTTTTTCGGTCGGCCTCTCCTTCTCGTTCCCTGGGGATTCCAGAACAAGGACTGCCTTGTAATGCTATCAACAGGTTTCCTCAATGTGTGTCCTATCCATCACCAGCGTCTTCTTCTCATCTCTTATTCCACTGATACTTGTGTGACAGAATTGTCCATTCTCTTTTTTCCTAGCATTCATGTTTATCGAAGATATTATTGCGCTGTCTCACTTTCTGTACTTAATCATTGTTTACACTCCCTTCCTTCAAATCTTGTCAGGCCGGGACTTCAGCGACCATCTTTTGCTGATCAAGGTAATCAATCACTTTCGTTTGAACCCATATCGACACCTGAATCTGTGGAGTGAAATGTTGTAACATGTTTACGAGCAGACCGTGTGTAGGAGAGAACGGGTAAATGGGGTAACCATTTCTGTACAAGACGAGTCAGAGAATAATTATCCATCTTGAAAGATATTACTTGGGATAGATTATGAAGTCGTGAGTGTAAACATGATCGTTATAGGCAGAAGCTGGCATACCATATATAGTGACTTGTAAACAACACATTTATTTTTGCGCTTGCTATGCAGGAATTTTCGTGAGAGAAGGGGAAATATACGCATCTTGCATGTGATTGGCTTGGCATTTGAGATGTAAAATAGAACACATCTGATTGGAGCCTTTTCATATAGTAGCAATCTGGAAGTGGGCCGAATGTTGCCTTATAATTTAGCACCTTGTGAGTTTATCTCACTGTGAAGTTCAACTCGCCAAGAAAACAGCCAGATAAGTCAGAATAAGGAATAAGATCAGGATTCCATTTTAAATGACTAGACAACGCGTTTGAGCATCTTGTGAATTTACACAACGCCACTTCTACCATTATTAATACTAAAAGCGCGGAATCCTAGGAGCCTGAACACTAAGCCATAGTGAAAGTCTACTGTAAAGTGACACCCCATACCACGTGTAAGAGGCATCTCAATCAAGTTGCCGAAACTATTTCACAGAGCCAGAAGACCGAATTGCCCAAAATGTTGGTGTCCATTTTAAATTCTATATTGTGCATTATTAGCATGTGAAAATTGCTAGTGGATGTCCAAGTCATACGAGGCTGGCAACCTTAGCATATAGAACGATGGTTTCATGAACCACCACTACAAGAGCTGGTGACTTCTTTATGCGGGGTGCTCATAGAGAACCAAAAGCAGAGGTAGCACCAAGTTCCATATGGAGCAGGGAATGGATGATGATGATAGAACTAATGTACATACTTATAATATTAACCTTTTTAACCAGTGCAAATGTAAATGTAAACATGTTCAATATAAATGCAATGGATGTTTTCCGCTGACTGGGAAAATTAATGCTCAGAATATGGTAAACGTCTGAGGCAGATGGGATGGTGGAATGTATCGGGAAACACCTGATTTTTCGTGCCAGGAAAGCCAATACTCAAGAAGGTATTTGTTTCTCTTATTTCATGATACTAGTCAGTAGTACCCATTGGAGGTGATATATGTGGAACAAGTGAGTGGTATAAGTAGCCTTCAGTCAAAGCTAGACACCTACACCAGACGGGTTTAACAGACGCTGGACCATCTTCGCAGTTACCCCACACTACTACTAGGGACGTGTTGCGGCAACCAGACTTGACCAGTGACGAGAGTAAACCAGTACATAACTTACAAAGAACGAGCATCGGCTGGAGCAGAAACCAACCGACATTTTACTGGCAGCTAAGTACCCATTCAAAGATGCGAAGTGAGCTCTCTGATAAAGAACTTTTCAAATCAGACCATCGCCTCTGAGAAAATTTTAAAGAATTTGTCTATATTCACCCCACCCTTATTTATTTTTCAATTGTTAACGATAATTGACTATTAAAATTTGTTATATACATTTATAGTAGATTTAGTCATTTTGAGTGAACTGCACCCGTATGTCTCAGGCATTTTAAATACTTAAAACAGAGCTATTTAAGTAACATTTTATCGAGTTAAATTAGTTTGGGGCTCATTAGAACGAGCAAAATCCTAACTCATAGAAGGTGAGGAAAGATATAAAGTTTACACGGCCTGGATCCTATCAGCCGTAGTACTTGATTTCTTTAAATTTCTATGAAGCTCCCTAACACCATTCTTCAATTCACATCTCTGCCAAGAGTAATCTTAAGCGAAAGGTAGATATCTGTCCTTTTGTGTGATCTCTCACACCTTCAGCCCTCCGGCAGTAAACTTCTTTTCATATTTCTTCATTATTCACTTGTTATTTGGCATTTCATTCTGTCCTTTCATACATTTTACACTTTATGCTGGACATAGCATGGGGAAAGTCTCTAACACGCCACTCCCCTATGGCAGTATTTGTTACGGGAGTAATTCGTATCTTATTGTTTAGCACTACTCAGACGTATTTACGTTCCGCCAGGTGAACTGTGGTATTATCGTAACAATACCCAGTCATCAGACCGGTCCCCGCTTATCTCTGAATCCGTCTGGCCACCTGTGAACGTGTAGGTCCATCATTTGACCTCAGTGAAAAGCTGCTGATCGTGTTGACACAAGCTTGTATTGTGCGTACGATGAAAGAAAACAACACTGTCTGACCAGACATCTGTCTGGCGGAGGCACGCAGATAAAGGCGATAATTAGATAATCTGTCGGGGTAGACATCTGGGCGGAAGACATTACACCAGGAAAATATGGTCACAATATTATGATATCCAGAGGTGCGACCGGAAGTCTTATGCAACAATATGACATCACTTTCGTAAGCGGCCACGCGTGTATATTAAATTTAATATTTTTCAAATACGCATGGGATGAGTAATGATAAACAAACCAACCCCTCTAGTGCTAGAGAGCGATTGGTTCGCCAGAATCTACAATGAATTTGATTGGAACATTCAGCGGAAACCCAGCTGGATTTGAATTGGAAACTGTACAATATAATGTTGTGAAATCCCAGACACAGAACACACAGAGAGATCGCATTTAAAGTGAACAACTCCCCAGAAGCCAGTGAGATATTGGACTTAGTATTCCATACTTATAAGTGACAGTTCAACATATTTGGTCAACTCTGAAAACCAAAGAGTAAACCCGTATATTTAAATACAAGACTGAAAACTTAAGGGGCCAGGACTTTAATATAACAAGACTGGAAACCTAGGAATCAGATTCACCAGTCATAAGAGGACTTTGACTCAAGTTTTCCCAGGTAGTGATTTCGCAGAGACACTCGTCATCAGAGGAATTAACTCTAATTTCCCCAGACCCAGTCGTAAGAGGAATTAAACTCAAGTTTTCACAGCAAGACTGCAGTAATGCAGCCTGTTTCCAGGACCACCACGTGAAGGTGGAGTAGGGTCTTGGTCAGCTCTGGTTCGCTGACCCTGATGCAAGCAGTCAAGCTATGGGTCGCTGACTGCATTCTCTATTGCTGCATCTTTGGGTCCCGTAAATTGCTTTGAAACACAGAAGTTTGTTAATAGTTCACCATTCTCAGAAGCAAAACCAGAAGCTCCAAAGCCAAGGTTCATGAAGTGTACATAGAAACAAACAAAGAAGTAAGAAGAAACATCAAAAGAGACAAGAGGAAGTATATTGAAGAGTTGGCAAGGGAAGAGAGGAAGCTGCAGCCAAAGGAAATATGAAAGCCCTGTACAACAACACAAAGAAGCTAACAGGGAAACATAAACAAGCAAATGGCCTCATCAAAGATAAGAATGGAAAATAGCTTAGTAATATACAAGAAGAAATGAAGAGATGGATAGAACATTTTGAGTAACTTCTCAATAGACCAGCTCCAACTAATTCCACAGACATCCAGCCAGCAGATGAAGAGCTACAAATCAGTTGTAAACGACCAAGCAGAGAAAAAAATAAAGAAAGCTTCTGAAAGATGGAAAAGCAGCTGGTCCAGATGGCATTCGAGCAGAGGCCACCAAAACAGATATTGATACCTCTACAGAGATATTATACAAACTACATGGCAAAGTCTTGGAGAAAAAAAATACTAGCAGAATGCAAGGAAAGTTATCTGGTCAAGAACGGAAATTTACAACAGTGCACAAATTATAGTATTATAATGTCACTATCAGTGCCAGGAAAAGTATTAACAAGAATCATCCTTGAGAGATTAAAAGAGTCCATAGACAAGCTACTGAGATGAACAAGCAGGTTTTCGACAAAATAAGCTTGAGATCTGGATTTTGCTACTTGGCTCTTCTGTATTATTACCCGCGTTCTTCAATGAAACGTGTGCTGTATTTCTTGCAAAAACATTGAGATTCCAAGCTGAACAATGACCTAATTTTAATATTTCATTCATTCCATTTTATACACGGCGTAACTAAAGACAGATGGACTAAAGGATAGAGAGAAGGGAGAGGCATAAAGCCGAACACGTGCAACACAAAACACGCGTCGCGCGATACACAATTACTACTATCACGCGTGTAAGGCCACATGCACTAACTTTTTCGGACGGACAGTGATAAAAACACTAACCTTCCCAGAGTTAGGTTTTTAAATCCTGAAAAACTCTTATTAGAAAGATGACAATAGATGGGTTTACGTTTGAAACATTACAGTACCCAGACAGCACATCTTCGAAACAGGAGGTAGAAGGAATTGCATATTTTGAACGCAGCATTTTAGCTCTATTAAATATATATATTTGGGTTCCTTAGGGTTTGCTGACAAAGAATATGTACAACGTTATGCAAATAGTCTAGGAATTAACAAGTTATAGCCAAAATAAAATGATGGTGCTGTCAGACAACACCCAAAATCAGAATCGCTCAGTGGTAGATTTTTTTACACCACCATTGTACGGGAAATGGGCCACAAGTTACATTTGAACTGATTGGCTGGAATGATATGTAAGGCTAAACACGATTAGTCGGACTATAAATGCTATCCTTGGTTGTTAGGGGAGACGTAGGAAGTTAAAATTTTTTCAAACACTTGTCGAAACGTGGCTCCATTGGCCAGACTCGCTGATATACTCACTTAGGAGCGTTAGTTCGAGACCACTAGTTCAAATAAGCTTGATAAAGCAACAGTGCGTTGAAGCCAGCTCATATTTTTGCTAAATAAAAGCCTGGAACATAAGCAGATGGGAATTTGTGCCAGTATTTGTGCCAGAATTCATTGCTAATCAACGTATCTGTGTTTGTTTCCATGAATTGTGGGACCGTGGTCTTGACGTTATTGAGCAGCACCTGGTCAGAGCTTTGCTGAATCCAGAGTCGGACAGCATACTCCTTGGTCCATTTAGCTATCAGTGAGGTGTCTCCAGAGCCAGGGGAGAAATCGAGCAGAGGAGTCTTTTCCTGCCGCCATCACGCAAGATAAGCTGATCTGGCCAGCTGAGCTCAACATTATGTACCCCCATCTTAAAATAACATTGTAACATAAACTTAAGAGGGGAAGTAAATTGTTTTAATATCAGGAACTGAGAACATCTCCAATACTAGTTCCAATAAAAACAAACTATTGAAGTCATGATGACAAATACCAACAGAGCTTGAACAAAACAAAACCAGTATTACCTCATATTACTACTACACAACTGACACACATAGGATACTTTTAATAATATATGTCACTACAATATTCATATTGATAAATTCTGTACTTATAACTTGTAATTAAAATTGATTGTGATTCCTGGTTCCCTTTGTATTTGAATCAGGACACATATTCATTCATGACAGCAATGAATACATATTGTTATTTGAAAAGTTATCAGTGACTCCTTTAAGATATCCTTGTAGAGTGTTTTATGTATGTGAGTGTCACAGTGTTGTCAAGTGTGGTGGAATAAATTAAATTGTTTATCTGTCTGTTGTTGTTATGACTTACACTTCATCATACACATACCCTAGACATATAACGTAGTCATCACACTATTCCAGAATAATTCTGACTGAGGTATACATATGTGGCAGCAAGTAAGGTTATATATAATACACTACTCTTATTAGATATATATATACCTTCACAGCTGATCTCAGTCAGTACACTAAGTCCCCTATAAATATTTATAACATCCCACTTCACCACAGAGAGGTCACAACAAGTGGGTCTGAAAATACACCGGGAAAAGACAAAGACAATGAGAATACATGCAAGAAATGATAACAAGGTTGAACTTGAAGAAACGCCACTAAAAGATGTAGAATCGTACACATATCTTGGCAGCAATATGGACATAGTTGGAGGGACAAACAATGTGTTGATGGGGTCGTTTGTATATCTATCTCCATAGTTACTTGTTTCCTACTAGAGTTACTTGCCCTTATGCTAACTTCCTCTTCCCTGCTATCTGCTTCTAATAACATGATTGATTAGACATGTCGAGTTGTATCCAGTGCAAGAGGAGAGCTTTCATTGCATTGGGAAACATATGGAGATCAAAATAAATCAAGTCCAACACGAAAATAAGAGTCTTTGTATTCTTATTGTCCCATGCAGTTAGTCACGATTCATTCCCCGTAGCAAGGCGGTGGTCCTGGGTTCGAGTCCACGGTAAGCCCATCACTTCTGCTGCATTTTCTGTGGTCTGTAGTTTTTCTTCTTTATTTCTTACGAGTGTCTGCATCATAACCGTTTATGTGTATTATCTGTTTACTGTTCACAGGCTCGGATTTCCTTTCTTATGTATTTCAATGTTCATACACGAGTCACAGAGTGCAACAGTTTAAAACCGGCTATCGGCATGAAGGTGCGCTGAGACCCACTGTTCTACACAGTCTTATCTCTCGATTTCAAGCGAAGTAAGACGAGAGACAGTTATCTCTCTCCAGGCGTATAAGAAGTGAAGACAAAGAAGTTAATCCAGACGCGCAAGCAGGAAGTCATTTATAAAGGAGGGAAACCCGAGGTATCCTTTATGTGTTATAAATGTTTATACAATACCAAACCTACCCACTATCCTGTTCTCACTGTTCTAGTCTACTATCATTTACTGGACACAGTATTAAGGTCCTTGTCTTGTTGGATTCGGCCTATACTGCTTGATAGAAATACAACAGAAGTGATTGCGTCATTAATAGGCTGAACTGCCCATGGCGGACTTCTGGTGTCATGTATTGTGGTTCGCACTGTTGACCTGCCATTGAAACATCATTTTTTGATGATGCGTAGATGGCAGGGTGGATAGTGTGATTCGCTTGCATGGCTAGGCGGGGTTGTCGCACGGAAGGTCCAGTGTTCAAATCCTGGGTAAGCCACTCATGACTGTTGTTTTTCTGTTGTCTGGTGTTCTACTTCTTTATTTCCTGCGAGGGCTGATAACATACCTTTATATTTGTTTCATATTAAAAAAGCAGGAAGTCACAATGTGGCACTGACAAGATTCAGATGTTTAAAAAACAAGTTGTAAAAAATAAATATAGATTTTTATCTTGCTCGTCGGCTGTCTCAAAAGTTTTCCCGACCAGAAGACGCAGCAATAGAGACCGCAGTCAGCGACTCATAGCTTGACTGCCTGCGTCAGGACCAGCGAACCAGAGCTGGTCAAGACCCTTCTCCACCTCCACGTGGTGGTCCTGGAAACAGTCTGCAGCAGTGCAGGCTGGCTGAGCAAGCACGGATCGCAATGGGAAGGCAAACCCGGTCCTAAAAAATGCCGTGCAGAAGTCGGATGTGTCGACCGAAAGGTGCAGATATCACAGCTTAGGCGTAAACAGACACAACGCAACCACCGTCCTTTTCAGGGCGAACGAAGAAGAAGAAGAAAAAAAGTTTTCCCTATTTTTATGTTTGGTTGTCTGAGTTTTATGTTTGGTTGTCTGAGTTTTATGTTTGGTTGTCTGAGTTTTATGTTTGGTTGTCTGAGTTTTATGTTTGGTTGTCTGAGTTTTATGTTTGGTTGTCTGAGTTTTATGTTTGGTTGTCTGAGTTTTATGTTTGGTTGTCTGAGTTTTATGTTTGGTTGTCTGAGTTTTATGTTTGGTTGTCTGAGTTTTATGTTTGGTTGTCTGAGTTTTATGTTTGGTTGTCTGAGTTTTATGAAGGGATTTGGAGCAGTCAAATTTTCGAGTTGCTCCGCTTCAGCATCAATAGTGACTGCTCCAATGTCGGACCGCCTCAATTAAGAAAATAATGTTAAGTACAACCACAAGTAAAACAAAAACATGCACCCTGTAACTCTGACAAAGAAATTATGTATTCAAAAATGTTCAAACAGTTGAAAAGTCACTACTACATAAACTAGAATTATTTAATCATTCTTATCTTCATAAGTCATTCTGTTAGAAAGAAGTTAGCCTGCCGAAGATAAGTTAAAATTAACTTTAGGTCCGAAAATAATGGCTCTATACTATCTTGAGTTGTTTATTTTATTACTATTTTCTTTTGGTTTAGTTTTTAATTTTTTTAATTATCCAGGGTTTAGAAAAAAAATACATATATAACAATTTTTATTTCATTTCTATGCACTTAGTATGATATCATTCATTTTAAGACTGAAAAAAAAAAAAAAAATTGGAGCAGTGGTGCAGTCAAAATTGTCTGTACTCCGTCTCCGCTCCAACTAAAAAAAACATGCTGTTCCACTGCTCCAGACTCCACTCTAAAGCCTTGGTTTCAAGCACCCGAATGTCTTACACCGAATAAATGCGTTTCTTTTACCATGCCATCATGTTTAATCGGTGTCGTCTCTTTTGTAATAACCACTGTTTCTCTTAAGGAAATATTTCGTTGTAATCTTTTTTCTCTCCTTAATTTGCTGTGTTTATAGTCTAGTGTTTAACCTTGTGTAAATGGTGTACGCATTCTCCTACAATCACTTATCCCGCGATTGACTGACCTTTTGTTCTTCTGTTGTTACCTTTGAGGAGTCTGTCTTCTTGCACTCCGTTTTATTAATATTTCACTCTACATAATTAATGAAGGTGTTATATAACAGGCACATGTCTTGTTGTTTCTTAAGCCTCATTTTTTGCTCCGTGCTTGCCAACTTCATTGTCTACTTTCCTTCTTATTACTATTTCACTCTATACAATATAACAGACACAAATGTGGTTGTTTCTTACGCCTCGTCTTTTGCTCCGTGCTTGCGGACTTCATTGTCTACTCTCCTTCTTATTAATATTTCACTCTACATAATTAATGAAGGTATTACATAACAGACAACATGTGTCGTTGTTTCTTAGGCCTCATCTTTTGCTCCGTCCTTGCCGGCTTCATTGTCTACTCTCCCGCAGTAATATTCAGTCACTTATTATCTTTTCCGTTCCACTAGTGAAGGTAAGGTAAAGGATCCCGTTACACGCCCATTGGGCATATTGGGAATACGGTGTTAGGCCCGTATTTTCTTGACCATCGGCACACTAGGGGTGATGTGGTCAGCATCACGCTTCCCAGAGTTGCTCTGGTACCCAATTCACGAGGCTGGGTCGACCCCGGAGCCGTTTGCGATCTAAAAAATCCCACCTCAACTGCGGATCGAACCATGGACCACCGAGCTAGGAAGCTAGTGCACTAACCACTGCGCTACCTCGGCTCCCTACTAGTGTAGGTAGTCCTCTTTTATATTCTCCACCAGTAGTAATTTCTGTAGCAATCTGTTTTACACAATGAGGTTCGAAACCCGATGTACAGCCTCACACTAGTCGTCTCCTAGACTGTTGTTCGTCCATCACGGGTGATGAAGACCACTCTGTTCATCCAATTATTTAAGAATATGTTAGGTTAGTCTATGGGTACGAAGGTGACTGAAGAGCCCGATGCGGGCCTGGAAAGATCTTGGACAGTGTGGGCATGGAATGTTTGCTTCATGTGAAGGTTTTATTTCACGGTCCTTTCTAGCTTGTCTTCGCTGTTCCGCTGCTGCTCTTCTGGATGATTCGCATGCTGTTGCACCTTTACGAAGAGATGTGCGCCAAGCAGTTCGGTCTTGCGCAGCAGCTTCCCATGTGTCTGGGTTTATGTCAAAGGTTTTCAATGACGTCTTTAACGTGTCTTTGAAGCGCTTCTTTTGGCCACCATGGGAGCGTTTACCCTTCTGCATCTCACCATAAAAGAGTATCTTTGGCAGTCGATGATCTGGCATGCGGACTACATGACATGCCCAGCGAATCTGTGACTGCATCAGAATAGTATCAATACTAGGGATACCAGCTCTGTCAAGAACGGCGGTATCCGGGATCTTGTCTTGCCATTTGATGTTCATTATCTTCCTGAGACAGACTGTATGGAAGTGGTTTAGCTTCTTTACGTGGCGCCTGTATACAGTCCATGTTTCACATGCATATAGCAGCACTGGAAGCACCGCAGCTCTGTACACCTTCAGCTTTGTCAGTAGACTAATGCCACTTCGATGCCAAACGTTGGTGTATAGTCTGCCAAATGTGCTGCTGGCTTTGGAGATCCTGGTGTTCACCTCATCATCAATGACAATGTTCTGGGATAGTGTGCTACCAAGGTATGTGAATCTGTTCACAACATTCAGTTTCTCACCATTAACCTTGATGACTGGCTCAGTATAAACTGTGCCAGGAGCTGGTTGGTACATGATTTCTGTTTTCTTCGTGTTGATGGTAAGCCCAAAGTTGGCGCGGCTTCGGAGAATCTATCCACACTATGCTGCAGATCAGCCTCTGAGCCAGCATTGAGG
This sequence comes from Oreohelix idahoensis, assembly GCA_024509875.1. Taxonomy (NCBI): domain Eukaryota; kingdom Metazoa; phylum Mollusca; class Gastropoda; order Stylommatophora; family Oreohelicidae; genus Oreohelix; species Oreohelix idahoensis. Next base: position 182,683 of record JAMPIV010022362.1, read on the forward strand.
GCACAATCATCAGCAAACAGAAGATCTCTGATGGTGTGTGATTTGACCTTGGTTTTTTGCTTGAAGCCTCCTAAGGTTAAACAATTTTCCATCAATACGATAACTAATGTCGATTCCTGTGTCCCCGTCTCTAAAAGCATCAGTCAGCATAGCAGAAAACATGATACTGAACAGAGTCGGTGCAAGTACGCACCCTTGTTTAACTCCATTTGAGACGGGGAAAGGCTCTGATAGCTCACCGTTTTCCTGAACTCTAGCCTGCATTCCATCATGCAGTTGCTGCACTATTGTGATAAATTTCTTTGGGCAGCCGTATTTTGCCATGATCTTCCATAGACCCTCTCTACTGACCGTGTCGAACGCCTTTGTCAAGTCGATGAAAGCTGTGTACAGGTCACAGTGCTGTTCTTGGCATTTTTCTTGTAGCTGTCTTGCAGCGAACACCATATCTGTGGTTCCACGTTCTTTCCGGAATCCACACTGACTTTCAGGTAAAAGACCTTTGTCAAGATGTGCCGTAAGGCGATTCAAAAGGATTCTGGCGAATATCTTCCCAGCGATTGATAAAAGAGAGATGCCTCGATGATTGTTGCAGTCTTGGCGATTACCTTTACGTTTATATAGATGTATAATTGAGGCATCTTTGAGATCGTGTGGGATGGTTTCACTCTGCCACATTTGCTGGAAGATCATATGAAGTTTCTCTATCAGAACTGCACCGCCATCTTTATAAACCTCAACAGGAATTGAATCGGAGCCAGGGGCCTTTCCACTAGACAGTTGACGAATCGCTTTTTTAGTTTCCTCCAGAGTTGGTACATCATCTAATGCTTCATTTATAGGAATTTGGGGCAGGCGGATGATGGCTTCGTCGTTAATAGATGATGGCTGGTTCAAGATATTTTTAAAATGTTCAGCCCAGCGTTGGAGCATTTTTTCCTTGTCTGTAATTAGTGTTTTTCCATCTGCATTAAGGAGGGGAAATGATCCTGATGATGTTGGACCATAGACCGCTTTGAGTGCAAGGTAAAAGTTTTTCAAGTCATGGCTGTCAGCAAAGCCTTGGAGCTCATCTGCTTTATTACTCAGCCATGAATCCCGCATCTGGCGTAGTTTATGTTGGACGATTCTACGCATGTTGTTGAAAGCGTCTTTCTTGGATGTAGATTTTGGATCATTTAAATATGCTTTATGGAGATGGTGTTTCTCAGCCAACATCTGCTTTATATCATCTGAGTTCTCATCAAACCAGTCATTTTGTTTCTTGATGGAAGGACCCAGGACCTCTGTAGTAGTGTTGTAGATCTGCTCACTTAGGGCTGCCCAATTTGTTTCCACACTTTGGCCGTCTAGCGAGATAGATTTGAGACGGTCTTCTAAGGTGTCAGTAAATGACTGTTTGATTTTTGTCTTCTTTAGTTTGGTGACATCCAGCCTCTTTTGAGTTTTCTTCCCCTGAGGGCGCCTGGCTGGTTGGATACGAATTTTAAGTTTAGATACAATGAGGCGATGATCAGTCCAGCATTCGGCACCACACATGGACTTGGTCACCCGGACACCTTGCCTGTCCTTCTTCCTAACAATTACATAGTCAATTAGGTGCCAATGCTTTGAGCGAGGGTGCATCCAGGAGGTCCTGTTGCGGGTAGGAAGTCGAAAAATGGTGTTGGTGACAAGGAGGTCATGTTCTGCGCAAGTCTGGAGGAGACGAAGTCCATTACTGTTACAGCGACCCACGCCGTACCTACCAATAGTGCCATTCCAGGAGATGTTATCTGAGCCTACTCTTGCATTAAAGTCACCAAGAATGATGAGCTTATCTGCTTTAGGAACTGATGCAATGACTGCATGTAGTTCTTCGTAAAACTTATCCTTGACATCATCCTGGTTTGTCATAGTTGGTGCATACGCGCTAATGATGGTGGCATGTTTTCTTCCATAGAACAGAGGGATCTTGACCGTCATGAGTCGGTGATTTATTCCCTTTGGGGGCCCCGCTAACTTGCTGACAATTGCTGTTTTGATTGCAAATCCAACCCCTGCTTCTCGTCTTTCTTCAGTTCCTCTTCCGCTCCAAAAGAATGTATAACCTGCACCCTTTTCGCAAAGTTGGCCCTCGCCTGCAAGTCGAGTTTCACTCAGTGCTGCTATGTCAATGTTGTACCTGGCCAGTTCTCTCCCAATCAGGGCAGTTCGTCTCTCAGGTCTGTTTGCGTTAAAGTCTTTGTCAAGTAGAGTGCGCACATTCCATGCGCCTAGAATGAGGGGGAAAAATCTGTCCTTTCTTTTTCTTATATGTCGACCGCCGAAGTAGGGTACCCACCAACCGCGGTAAGCTGGTTAGGTAATGGTGGAGCAGGCAATGTTTAGGGAACCTTTTCTAGCCCCTTCCTCATGCCATGGAGGTGAGCAGTGCTTTCCTAAAGATGGCTGCTCAGACACTCAGGGGGCTGCCGAATCCCACTGCTGCTCCGATCAGTGGAAGACGACCATATGGCCTGAGCCGCCTGTGTGTAGGTCTGCGACTACGACTGCCAGCGTACCCACGCCTGCCGCTTCGCCGCTCGCCCATCGCCACAGGACTTGTTGTGAGTGGATGGATGAATGGATGAGTGACTTGCGCGGTGATTTGGATTAAAGTGAGGAAGAGTTGCGCAATTCGTCGACCTCACTCTCTCGCCTGGGTCCATCTCAATCCAGTGGCAAGACAAGTCAAGACGACTGGAGATGAAGTCAGGTGCAGTGGATGACCAGGGCTTTCTACGTGCCTCGCCGTGCTCCTTACGCTCCACAGCGCGTTGCTGGTAATCGCCGTCATGCCCGTTGAACCAACAGGTGGTTTCTTCCGCGCAGTCTATCGAATCCAGTCTTCGCATGCATGGGTAGGCAGACCCTAAACTCACCGAAGGTTTATAACCATTCGGCTACCCTCACCTAGTTTAGCCGGCCTGTCAAAGCCGTTGTCCGGGGGTGGCCGCTGTCGCATGCTGACAGCTACGAGGAGCCACAGGTGAGAGCTGGATGCCAGGTTTGGACCAAAGGTGGCTGAGCTGCCCTGAAAAGGGCATGACAGCTCCTTCACCAGAGGTACTACCAATACCTGACTTCCCAACACCCCCAACTAGTCTCCTAGACTACGGTTGTGGGATATGACACCCTGTAAACCCTCACATGGTGCTTCTCTAGAATACTAAGGTAGTCTGTTGCGTGATAAATTCTCGCAACATCGTTTTATTTCAATATCTGTTTTATAACGCAAGGGCAACAACTGCTTGGAATTTATAGTCACTTTTCTCGGTAAGCATTTGTCTTCTCGCGTTGGTATCGAATGCAGTTAAGTTTGAGCTGTGGTCGTTTTGCGCTGGACTGCGCATGACTTGTCTTGCTTCTTTGTCGATCGGTTTCCGCCCACCACTAGTGGGAGTGAGCGATTTGGAATGGCGAAAGAGATGCCTCGTTGAAGAGGGGATCTCCGCTATTGTTGTTCTGTCAGGGATGTGTAGTCCTCTTAATGGATATTTCGTTTATTCGAGATAATACCTCTAGTGTTTCCCACATGTCGGGAGGCGTGATATTTCTGTGTATTTCATGAAAGCAAGGTAAATTGACTCTTTCATTAACTCTATTGATTTTTGGGTCGTGAGCGATTTCGATTCATAGCCTGTCTGCGAAAGTCGTCGTCACGAGATGTTTTCCTAGCTCACATGTCGCTGCATTGTACTGCATCGGTTGATGCAGGTACCAAGGACCATTACTTGCTACTTTGTTAAATGAACTAGGTTTGGAAAACCTTTATTATCTAGAGGATATTTTTGAGGACATTATTTATACTTCGGCAGACGTGTCTGTCTTGCTGAAGTCAAACTAAGGAGAGTGAACTGATCTCATACATCTGGTTATCTCCTGGCTGTTATAGAAAAGGATGGAGTTTTCCACCTGACTACATTTACAGCACTATGAAATATAACATGCATCTGACTCATCATTGTAATGCTGTCTACCGTTTATTGCTGTATTGAATGTTGCTGTGATAATGACTGTTTGATGTGCCTACACATTTGCGTAACCATTTTGTCACTGTGGCGTCCACAATAAATAATGAAGAAAAACGTCAACGGCTGTTTCAAGACTCATTGACTTTATACGTCGTGAGTTTACTGACGTCCTATGTGGATTGCCCTGTTATTGTTGCATGAACATTGTTTTGACTGAACACATCTACACACTACACAAAACCAGACATGCGGATGCCATCCATCATCATATGGCATCACGCATCATTTGGTGGCCATAAGCTGGTTTGATTCTGGTACTAGCAAACACGGGGTCCCTTACCCACTTCATTTTCAACAAGAATTCATCAGCATCCTTCAAGAAATTAACATTCTTCAATACAGTCAACATCTTCGAAATTTTCAAAGTACTCGGCGTTGCCCGGTAAAAGTCAAATTTCAATTTTTTGACGGAAACAAGAATTTGACAGTACCCGGCGTTGTTACATGTTGCCGGATAACTCGGACTGCTGTTATCTTTTACGCAAGTCAAGCAAGTTGCTGCTGTCAAGGTTCCAGTGCTGTCGTTTTTTGAGAAGGTCAAGTGCCGGTTGAAACGGGTTGTTTTCTGAAGAAGGCCAAGTACCGATTTCCATCAACTTACTTTTGGATTAGAAGGTCAAGTGCCGAAACAACTCAACACACAGTATGTCAGAAGCTCTTGTACCATCGTGTTAGCAGTGGAAGCAGTTCAGATGTGCCATCATCGTTGGAGCTTCGCTCTTTAGGACGTTGATTGACATCCGTTTTTCTGCTGTTCTACGATTGGAAGCCTATAAGTTAAGTGGCCTGTTTGTATGTAAACTGTGCCCTTATACTTCTGCTGAGTCTTCTGTGTATCATCTCATTCTATATGTTTTATGTTTATATGTTATTTGTATATTTATATGTTTATATTTCAGCGGGTTCTCGGTTGGGTGGTGTCTCCGTTAGATTATGCCACGTCATAGAGGTCGTCTATTGTGAGCGTTTTCTGTAAGGTTTGCAAATTTCCAATACTGGAATTTGCTAAGCGACTTCTGTTGCTATTTATGTTAGCTGTGATGACATGTTTTAATATTGTTTTCGTTATTATTTCGCATTCTTTAGTTTTGTTTTGATTTGTTTGTGTTTGTTAGCCTACTCTTGTCTATAATTTAGTTTCATACAACATTTTTGTTTATACACTGTGGTGTCATGTATTTTGTTTAATTCTATCGCAGATATCGTCACATTTTTTGTGATATTTCATTAATTTCTGCTTTATTTTTAGTTGATTTCTGCGAAAGTTTTTGTATTGTTGCTGATCTTTGTTATTGTTTACATTGTTTGTATTGTTTACATTTTCAATGTTTACATTCTGCATGTGTTTACATAGTCATTGTTTACAGTTATAGTAATTAGTTAATGGGCTATGCTAATGCACTGTTACTACTATACTGATGGTAAATGAATGATGAATAGTGTCGTGCACTATTGAATGAGAAGTGCACTTATGATCAAGAATTGAGTGCTGATATTTCATATACAAGTTCTTTGATTGGAGACTTGTTTCCCACAGAGACTGGGATAATATAAGGTGATGTGAATATACAAGTGCTTAATTAAGACTTGTTACACTTAGGTTTGAAATAAATTAGTTAATTATTTCAGGTTTTGGACTCATATGTTAGACAACATGTCTACATTTGAGCACTTTATTGAGCAGGGTAAATTGCTTGGGAAGACTGGTGATAAGTTAGAAGAATTTGCAACTGCTCGATATGATAAAGCAATGGAAGCTGAACAAAAGAAACTGCAGATGCAGGTGGATGAAAAAAGATTCCAAATGGAAATGGAAAAACAAAAAAGGGAATCAGAAGCTGAGGAGAGAAAACTCCAGCTACAGCTAGAAGCTGAAAGACTTCAAAAAGAGGCTGAGAATAAAAGACTTGAAAAAGAGGCTGAGAATAAAAGACTTGAAAAAGAGGCTGAGAATAAAAGACTTGAAAAAGAGGCTGAGAATAAAAGACTTGAAAAAGAGGCTGAAAATAAAAGACTTGAAAAAGAAGCTGAAAATGAAAGACTTCAAAAAGAGGCTCAGGCTGAGGAAAGAAGATTACAGAGAGAGTCTGATGAGAGGAAAGAGAAAGCAAAAATGGAACATGAAGAAAAGGTCTTAGCTTTAGAGTTGGAAAAATTGAAATTGACAAGCATGAGTAATGGTAATGATTCAAACAAGGGTTCATCTTCTGGTAAGGCTAATAATGATACTTTTAAGATTAAGTTACCAACATTTAGTCCTTCCAGCGATGACATAATGTTCTATCTGGACAGATTTGAACAAGCATGTACAGCTCATAACATAGACAAAGCAAAATATGTTTATCAGTTATCAGGGATACTGACAGGTAAAGCTCTAAGTATATTAAATATGGTGGATGAACCTGACAAGAACAATTATGAGGTTGTCAGGGCCGCTTTGTTAAAGAAATATCAGCTTAACGAAGACGGCTATCGTTACAATTTAAAAACATGTTACCTGAAAATGGAGTTGAATTCTCCGAGTTTATTGCAAGAATACGCATTACTTTCTCACGATGGGTTGAACTATCTAAGACGGAAAAAAACTTATGAAGGACTTATGGACTTAATACTTAGAGACAAAGTCATGTCGTCTGTCAATGAGTCTTTCCTTGCTTTCCTTCATGAACGTAAACCTAAAACAATAAAAGAAATGGAAGATTTCTGTTGCCAATACGTAACTGCGCACCCACACATAACCATGGGTAACTCTAAGGTGAAAGAAGGTTTACCAGTTGCTTCGGCAGCTCCGTATGGTCAAAACTTTGCTCGTAGATCCCAACAAAATTTTGATAGAAAGAGTAGCGGTAATTTCTGTCAAAATCATGGAAATCAATTTCATGGTGATTCTTCTTCGAAGAATTGGAGACAACCTGATAGTACTCGTTACTATCACCCTAATAATTATAAGCATTTCAAAAGAGGATATGGTAATAGAGGTTATTCCTGCGAAGACCTCAAAACCAAACAAATAGATGTTCGCATCAATGTGAACATGATAGTAATCGTGGAAACTGGAATTCGAACCAGTATAACAATTACAATAGAGACAATAATAACTGCAGAGATAATAATAACTCTGATAACTTCAGAGGTAATAATAGTCGGGGTAGATCTCAACACAAAAAAAAGAGATATCAGCAGGCTAATGCTGTACAACAGGAAACTGAGGCAGCCTGTAATCATGTTGTTGATAGTAAAAACTTTGACGCTGTCACTAGTTCTGCTTTTGACTTTGAGAGAGCAAACAAATGTCCCCAATGCAGTACTTTATTCGAACCGGGTACCATAACTACTTTGAGTTGTGGTCACCCACTTCCCGCTCTTCCTGCTGCTGTTGCGCATGACGGGAGGGGTTCTTTAATTCTACATAAGGGTCTTGTTAATGATACTCCGGTCTCACTACTTTTCGATTCCGGATGCACCACTATTGGTGTTAGACAATCGCTTGTAGATCCATCTTGTGCTACAGGAAGGGTTATTAAATGTGTCACATTTGGCGGCACTCTAGAAAAATATCCTACTGCTGTAATTCGCATTGCCACTCCTTTCTTTACTGGAGATGTGCATGCTTGTCTCTTACCTAATCCTATTGCGGACCTTATTATTGGTCGTATTCACGGAGTTAGGGAGTGTACCCCACAGCAGATTGCTGCTTGGGAAGATAATAACATGCAAGCTACAAATGCAGTAGTTACAAGAGCACAAGCTCTACAAACACCCGAAACTTCACTGAATAGTGATAATGAAGTTGATAGCCAAGATAGTCACTTAGTGATCACTCGTGACTCTTTCATAAAATTGCAAGAAGAAGATTCTTCTTTAAAAAAATTCTTCGTTCTTGCGAAGAAAGGTGATCCGAATCAGGATACAAATAGAAAATCTTGGATTGCAATGAGAAACGGCGTACTTGTACGTATGGTACAAGATTCGACTACGTCGGCACATTCGCAAATTCTTGTTCCCAAGAGCATGAGAGTCCAAAATATTGCAAAAAACATGCTCATGACTCGCAATGTGCTGGACATATGGGTTTTGCCCGTACGAAGTCGAGAGTCCTTGCGGCTTTCTTTTGGCCTTTTGTCAATAAGGACATTCGTATTTACTGCCGATCATGCAAGGTATGTCAGGAGGTCAAATCTAGAGGACCACGACATGCTGCGCCTATCCAGGCTGCTGACATTCCTATTCGGCCGTTTCAGAAAATGGCCATAGATATTATTGGCCCTTTTAAGGTCAAGTCGGCCAGAGGACATCAGTTTATCCTTACATGTGTCGATATGTGCACACGTTGGCCAGAGGCTATTCCTCTTAAGAGCATATCTACTACAGATATCGCAGATGCTCTTTGGTTGATATTTTCTCGCTTGGGGTTCCCCAGAGAAATATTGTCAGACCATGGCACTCAACTCATATCTGACACTATGTCACAGGTAATGTCTACCTTACATATTGAACGATCTCTCAGTAGTATCTACCATCCTATGTCTAATGGGTTAGTTGAGCGTCCTGAATAGAACGCTCAAGACTTTGCTTGGTAAGATAACTGAAGATCATCCTCAAGATTGGGACAGGGTTTTACCCGCGGCTCTCTTTGCCTATAGAGAAGTCCCTAATGAACACACAGGATTTTCTCCCTTCGAACTTGTCTTTGGCGCGCGTCCACGCGGCCCTATGTCTTTATTACACGATCTCATCACTGCCGATGATATTAGCGATGAAACTCAATCCTCATATGAGTATGTCATTGCTCTTAGACAAAAGATCATTGAGGCATGTAAGCTAGCAACTGCTTCATCAGAAATTGCTAAAGAGAAGGCAAGGCAGTTTGCTAACAAGAATAGATGTCTACGACAACTTTGTCCAGGTGACAAAGCATTCGTCCTACTCCGCAGTAGGGAAAATAGACTTCTTATTGCATGGAAAGGTCCGTATGCAATAGTCTCTCGGATTTCCGATGTTGACTATGTGGTCGATATTGATGGAAAGCATAAAACTTTCCACATAAACATGCTTTCGGAATTTCACGAACGTCCGGACTATTTGCTGCCTATTTTCCAGGCAACGGATGATGCTCCTGCACCTCACGGTCATTATTCATCCTGTCTGTCATTCAGGATGAGGAAGCTACCTTCTCTGATGTCAACCTTCCCCTTCCAGTGGTTCCATTACATTCCACGGAATCTTGGAAAAACGTTTCTGTTTCTCCTAATCTTTCTGGTGACGAACATCGACAAGTCTCGTCGATGTTACAAACATTTCAGGATGTTCTCACTGACATTCCTGGACACACAGATGTCATAGAACATGACATAATTCTTACCGACAATAATCCAATTAGGGTTAGGCCGTATCCTATTCCTAGACACTTTCAGTCGCAAGTGGAAAAGGAATTGGATGAAATGATTCAATTAAATATAATTGAACCATCGACTTCACCATATTCTTCTTCCATGGTTATTGTCCGGAAGAAGGATAAGAACATACGAATTTGTGTTGATTATCGCAAATTGAATCAGGTCACAAAGTTCGACGCTGAACCGATGCCTTTGTTAGAAGATCTACTGATTAGACTTTCTAATTCTAGATTCTTCACTAAACTTGACTTGTCTAAAGGTTATTGGCAAGTGCCTTTAGCAGAGCATGCCAAACCTCTTACTGCTTTTTCTACACCTAGGGGTCTATTTCAATGGAATGTTATGCCTTTTGGTCTCATGAACGCCCCTGCCACTTTCGTTCGCATGATGCGTCGAATTCTGTCACATCGTTCGGATGTCATCGCATACTTAGATGACATCTGTCTCTTCAGTGATACCTGGGAAGATCACTATTTAGGGTTATATGACTTACTGTCCACTCTACGTGAGAATAATTTGACAGCAAAACCTTCTAAAGCTTTTGTTGGTTTTGGTGAAATCTCTTTCCTGGGTCATCGTGTTGGTCATGGTCTCTTGAAGACAGAAGACCACAATACTTCCAAAATACTGAACATCTCTGTTCCTAAAACGAAGAAACAAGTTAGGAGTCTCTTAGGTTTAATTCAATTTTATGGGAGATTTATTCCAAATTTATCTTCGATCATGGCACCTCTATCAACATTGTTGAAGAAAGGTTCGCCTAATCTGGTCCGTTGGTCTGAAGAATGCCAATCTTCACTAGACCAAATCAAGAATATATTTTCTTCTCCTCCCATCTTAAGATTACCTACTCTTGATAGGACTTTTGTTCTTCGGAGTGATGCTTCATCACTGGGATTGGAGCAGCACTGATGCAAGAATATGCAAATACTCTGCATCCTGTTATGTACATTTCTAGAAAACTAAATGCGGCAGAGAGGAACTACTCGGTTTTAGACCGTGAGTTGTTAGCGATGGTTTGGTCAATTCTAAAGCTACAAAGATTCCTCCTGGGCGCACTTTTCATTCTAGAGACTGATCAGAAAGCTCTTACAGCTATTCAGACTAAGAATTTGAAGAGTTCGAGATCCACTCGATATGCTATAGCTCTTCAACCTTTTCACTTCACGGTACGAGCTATCCGTGGTGCGGATAATGTGATGGCTGACATTTTGTCTAGATGCCCACATGACTCCAACTAATACTTCTGTCCTATATTTCCATATATTACAGAGTCATAACACACCTATATTTCTACAATAGATTAGCACATCTGTACTTACTTTATATGTACACACTATCGTGCTTTGTTGTCATCTTCTTCTGTTCGTTTTTTAAGATGATAGAGGAGGACTGAGTAGTTTATATAAGGGCCGTTAGTTTACTAAACAGCCACAATTATTAATAATGTATTGTACCTTATGAAGCATATTAGTTATTAATTAGCATTATATTGCTTGTACTTTCTCAGAATGTCATTGTTGAGCTGAGGACTTACCTTACGAGTTCTAGATTGTGTACTTACCCTCGGAATACCAGAGCATATGTCCTGGATCGTCATGTAGTTTAACTTTACTATGTACTTATGTCATTACATGTCAAAGAATGTACTATTTAAATTTTCCTATCAGATTTGTACATCCATTTTTAAAGACAATATTAGAGTATGCTGTTTAATGATGATTATAGTAACTTGCATACGTATATTGTGTTTACATGCTAACGTGATGTGTGTTGGTGACACCTCCCCAATGTGAATATTTTTTGAGACATATTTATTTTTCTGTTGAGGTATATCCTCACCAGACACTCTATAATTAGCCTATTGTTTGGCAATTTAGTTAATTATCAGCGCATAATTCGTGCGTTTTGAGCCGCTTATCGCTTGCTCTTTGATATTGAAAAAAAAAAATATGTTCCACATTTTTTTTTATCGGGAGGAGGTGGTGATATGTTGCGTGATAAATTCTCGCAACATCGTTTTATTTCAATATCTGTTTTATAACGCAAGGGCAACAACTGCTTGGAATTTATAGTCACTTTTCTCGGTAAGCATTTGTCTTCTCGCGTTGGTATCGAATGCAGTTAAGTTTGAGCTGTGGTCGTTTTGCGCTGGACTGCGCATGACTTGTCTTGCTTCTTTGTCGATCGGTTTCCGCCCACCACTAGTGGGAGTGAGCGATTTGGAATGGCGAAAGAGATGCCTCGTTGAAGAGGGGATCTCCGCTATTGTTGTTCTGTCAGGGATGTGTAGTCCTCTTAATGGATATTTCGTTTATTCGAGATAATACCTCTAGTGTTTCCCACATGTCGGGAGGCGTGATATTTCTGTGTATTTCATGAAAGCAAGGTAAATTGACTCTTTCATTAACTCTATTGATTTTGGGTCGTGAGCGATTTCGATTCATAGCCTGTCTGCGAAAGTCGTCGTCACGAGATGTTTTCCTAGCTCACATGTCGCTGCATTGTACTGCATCGGTTGATGCAGGTACCAAGGACCATTACTTGCTACTTTGTTAAATGAACTAGGTTTGGAAAACCTTTATTATCTAGAGGATATTTTTGAGGACATTATTTATACTTCGGCAGACGTGTCTGTCTTGCTGAAGTCAAACTAAGGAGAGTGAACTGATCTCATACATCTGGTTATCTCCTGGCTGTTATAAAAAAGGATGGAGTTTTCCACCTGACTACATTTACAGCACTATGAAATATAACATGCATCTGACTCATCATTGTAATGCTGTCTACCGTTTATTGCTGTATTGAATGTTGCTGTGATAATGACTGTTTGATGTGCCTACACATTTGCGTAAACATTTTGTCACTGTGGCGTCCACAATAAATAATGAAGAAAAACGTCAACGGCTGTTTCAAGACTCATTGACTTTATACGTCGTGAGTTTACTGACGTCCTATGTGGATTGCCCTGTTATTGTTGCATGAACATTGTTTTGACTGAACACATCTACACACTACACAAAACCAGACATGCGGATGCCATCCATCATCATATGGCATCACGCATCATAGTCCCTATAGCAGATACTGTCATAAGAGGAGTAAAGTGTTAGAGACTTCACTATACTGTCATAAGAGAAGTGAAGTGGTAGAGACTTCACTATACTGTCATAAGAGGAGTGAAGTGGTAAGAGACTTCACTATACTGTCATAAGAGGAGTGAAGTGGTAGAGACTTCACTATACTGTCATAAGAGGAGTGAAGTGGTAAGAGACTTCACTATACTGTCATAAGAGGAGTGAAGTGGTAGAGACTTCACTATACTGTCATAAGAGGAGTGAAGTGGTAGAGGAGTGAAGTGGTAGAGACTTCACTATACTGTCATAAGAGGAGTGAAGTGGTAGAGACTTCACTATACTGTCATAAGAGGAGTGAAGTGGTAGAGACTTCACTATACTGTCATAAGAGAAGTGAAGTGGTAGAGACTTCACTATACTGTCATAAGAGAAGTGAAGTGGTAGAGACTTCACTATACTGTCATAAGAGGAGTGAAGTGGTAGAGACTTCACTATAGTCATAAGAGGAGTGCAGTGGTAGAGACTTCACTATACTGTCATAAGAGGAGTGAAGTGGTAGAGACTTCACTATACTGTTCTCACATTCATAAGGTGGGATGACCGGTTCCCTTCCTTGCTACCTTTGCTTTCCCTAACTCAAGAGCAGAGGCAGGTACCCATTCACATCTAGGTAGACTGAAGCATGATAGTTATAATTAAGTGAAATACGCAAGTAATTACAGCACATAACAAAAACAAATATAAATATATAATGATAAGTGAAGGTATGACGGGAAAGCGATAGTCTGGTGAGGTTCTAGTAATGAACATTACAAGGAAACAAATGAAGATTTTATTAAATACTGGTAGATGCAAACACCTTAAGCTTTGACACACCTTCCTATTTGTTTCTTAGTTCATATGTTTTTGCTTTACACCATGACAGCACAAGTGCAGGAGTTAAATGCACGATGCTACCTAGTTTCGAAGTGGGTAACTTTGCCTCAAGAAGCAAGCGCTCTAAATACTCTACCACTCGTTGGTCCAACATGAGGATAAAGGTCCCAGCGCCCTTGTCAGACCGATTCGTTATGAAGAGACGATCATCTACTACCCATCTATTCTCCACGACACCAGGTTTTAACAGCCACTAATTTATACAATTAGAACACATTGTACTCTTTAGGACAAGACAAAAAAAAATATCATTAGCTTTTTGGGTCAAGTTGAATGTCAAGGTCTGCACTGGCAATTTGGCAACGGTGATTTCTGCAGGCTCTCTTCAACTGGCCAGGAGGCAGAGACACACCCCCCCCCCCCCCCCCCCAGGGCAAATTTATGTGACCACAGTTACTAATTACGACAATGGCCTTGGTACTGTAAATTAATTGTTTAATGATTTCGCCCTTTTGTTTTGACTTCATTTACGCACAAGGTCGTAGAAATAGAAATAAAGAGGAAGAACACCGCGTCTTAAAATTGGGAAAGGGGGGGGGGGGGGGGGGGGGGGGGGAGAGAAGAAGAGAAGAGTCTTCGGAGTAAATAAAATGCTCAATGACAACGCAGGTGAACGTCAAGGTCAAAGTGACATTAAAGGTTTGATGTGGTTCTACCACCAAATCAACATTGTGGGGGTGGGGGGAGGGGGGCCGCGTCGTATGAAAGATACACAAGGTAAATGGCTAGAAGATCGAACATGCTGGAATAGGTCTAGTGCTCCCTTAGGCAAGTCGTAATAGGCGACGAATATGAGGTTGTGTATTTGGGCTGGCAACCTCATCATGTCAAACAAACTGATGCAAAAACCAACACTGCATGCAGGGCCGGTGCCAGACTATTTTGCGCCCTAGGCAAGGCTAAGTAGATTTTTTTCTGTATTCTGTATATATGACACATTCGACCAGAACGGGAAAAATCGATTGTCTTACCCAGTCGGACACACGGCCGGAAAGGGTTAACAGTATTGTTAGCGTTGAAAACAATGAACTGGTTTTGTTCTCATATTTCTACTCATTATTCTGGTTTGTCACAACATACTGACACTCTGCGCCCCTCTGAGGTCTGCGCCCGCCTAGTTGGCCTAATGGTAGCACCGGCCCTGACTGCATGAGTACATGAATGCTTTTTGGTACTTGCTTCATCTTCTTCTTTCCTTAGCCAACGACCGGCAAAGCAGTCAGTGGCCATTACGCCTAGTGGCGTCTTAAGGGCAACAGCAAATGGATTTTCTTTGCCGTTGTTCCCATCACGCCTAACGGCGTCTTTAGGGCAACGACAAATCAATCCGTTTGTCGTTGTTTCCGTAATCAAAGTGACTGGCAAACGGGTGATCAGCCCGTTGGACTTGCTTCATGCAGAGGAACAATCTGCAGACAGGTACCTAATTATGCTGGTTGGTTAGGAAAGGCAAATGCAACGAGACAGGGAAACTGTCAACCCACCTCAGAAGGCTGACCTAGTGTAGTCTTTAACATTTCACTCGTCTACGATAGTATTTGCTATAGGACTACCATTACATATATAAAACATAAAATAAAACAAAATTACAAATACAAAACAATTACGTAAATAAATAAACAAACCAACAGACACAAATGAAAATACGGCCTCCCGATCAGGCAAACAGGTGTTTCATGTTAAAGCCTGGAGACTTAATGCATATGTATCCCATGAGGCAAATTAAATAGGTTTCAAGATCAGAAACCACATTGTGGTTCAACAGTAATCTGCCATTGTAGGTCATTTGGTGTAGGTTTGGTGAGCATTTAATGACGAATGTGGCTTTAGCAAATGGCACCCTATGTGCCTGGATCATATCTACACGTTTTACACGACTCTGTTGTGCCGTTTGGAGAACTGACTTATCAACATCGATCTTCAGTAGGTCGTGAAACAGGAGGGGCCTTCAGCTTATGTCACGTCTGTAAGCCACCAAATATTCATCCGTTAACACTTCTCGGGTTTTTGGATCAGACTGGAGAAGAGGCAGATGGCGGGGAAAAACCTTTATAACAACAGAACTATTGCGATAAGTTAAGATTAACTTCCCTCTGGCAGAGGCAGTTTCGTGGCTATCGTTCAGAGCGTCACGTCGAGATGTGTGAAGGATGCGCTGTTGATCAGAGTTGAGAACATGGTCCATGCGGCAGTTGAACATTTAGTTTCCGACACAAAGCAAATCATAACAGGCAATTAATCTGAGATTGCGCATGTAGGTGGCAACCTCATTAGGTAACACACACTGCTACAGCAACCACCGCTTCAGAAGCTCATGAATGCTTAGTGACGACTTCCTGCATGGGGATCTAGCAGCAGCTGTAGCTTCACGCGCAATACAGAGCAAAAATGGAAATGGCGAATGATGGTGATTTCCAGTGTCATCATCTATATATATTCTATACATCATGGGGGAAAGGACACTGATGTTGCTCCCATATTATGTACTCCAAATCACGCATTGACAGGCCAGCACAGCTAGGGCATACTTTGGTGTCCGTGGCGGCCCTATCTGGTCAAAGAATCGTCCATTAAACTTGAAGTTGAGTTTCAGAACCAGTTCAGTAAGACACATAAGAGCAGCCGTAGCAATGGAGGATTTGGTACTCTAGTGAAGAAGAAAAAGAACGTAAAACGTAACTGAAGAGATCTGAGACTACCAGAGTGTGGAATAAAAGTGTAGAGTGAGTAGACATCCAACAGCAAAAGATGGTTAAGTGCGGCCTAGCGAGAACAGAATAGAGAAGGTGTTCAAAGCATAATCAGTCTTTGAAAAAAAAAAAAAAACAGAAGTCAAATTCTTTACAATGTGCTGGAAGATGCTACCAAGGTAACCAGAAATGTTGTTCAGCGGGACAGGTACAAGCCATGCTAATGGGTCTGCCAGGATTATTACGTTTGTGGTTTTTACGAAGCATGCAGAATACAGGCTTGCCAATTTCTTGAATGCAAAGGAGCTAAAAATTACAACATATAAATTTAACAATGAAAACTGTATAGACACAGGTGCTGGTCATAAATCGAGTTTTAATGTTTAACATTATTTACATGCAAAAGTCATCTGCCGGTAGAGAAAATTCATTGGAAAGTATTTAATTCTTTAATGCAGTGGTTTCTAGCTAGTGATCTCGCAGAGCGCTGTGATCCGATATACAACGAATATGGTATTATTATGTTCCACAAATCGTGCAGGTGCCTTTTATGAGATTTAATCATGAAGGGCTTTGAGTTTAAAAGAGAAATAATTATTTATTTTTCATCGTGTCCCTCTAACACAAAGCTCAAGGGCTTCCATGACATCAAAGTTGTATTCACCTATCTCATCCCCAAAAACACCGCTTTTAAAAAGATGTTTCTTTTATTTATTTAATAAAAATTCTTAACCATTATCTGCTCCGTGCGGCTCGTCCCATGTGCGCACCACTGGTTACATTTAAGATATATTGTGTGATCTTCTTTTATGACTATTCCAGCCCCATCGTAATCTCAGCCACCATTTTGGGTATATCCTGATATTAGCCCTGAAAAGGGCTAGTCCTGAAAAGGACTACTAGCTCGGTGTCAGAAGCCGTTCGTGTACTGCTAATGTCTGATAGTGAATCGTATCTGAATTTATAGTCGTTCCATGTTTCGTATATGTGATATATTTATGTCTACATCCGACATTGCTAGTTTCTTTCTTCTGGGATTTCAACTGTTCACCACAAAAGTCCCGTCCAACTCCCAAAATCCAAACACACACATATACAGAAAACACATCACCTTGCTCAAGTTCACATTCATTCCTGACCAACTGTGATGAAATGCGTTCATTCTCTTTTACTGGTCTTCAGTCCTCTCCGGCATTATTACTCTATCATTCCTTTTAACTGCTAATTCTTCTAGTATTCGTTGTTTTCGCTTTCATAGTTCAATGTTTTCTTATAATGTCTTGTCACTCCATCACTATTACCTATCCGCTTGACCTGTTTCTGATACAACACTGACTCCTATTTGTGCAGGGGGAAGTTGTTTGTGTTCTAAATTATGTAACTGCTTCCGGCCGACAGAAAAGGTGGCCATAAGTAGCGAGACGGGTTGACTGAACAAACGTTTGATACGGGAACATCGGTAGTTGATAACTGCCAGGGACCGAAGTCGCAGCAACAGTGATAAATGCAGTCAGCGACTCATAGCTTGACTGCTTGCGTCAGGGTCAGCGAACCAGCGCTGACTAAGACCCTACTCCACCTCCAAGTGGTGGTCCTGGAAACAGGCTGCATCACTGCAGTATGGCTGAGAGAGTAGGGATCGAAGAGGGAAGGCTAACCCGGTCCCAAAAATGCCATGCTGAAACCGGATGTATCGGGCCGAAAGGCGCAAATATCGCAGATTTGCTGTAAACGGCGACAGAACGTAGCAAACGTCCTTTTCAGGACGAACGCAGAAGAAGATAACTGCCACAAACCATGTTGTTCAGATCCTCCGATATGGACGACAGACGGTATTTAGAAAGGCGTCAGCTCGCAATCATGACGTGCACAAATGCACGGGCCATTTCACTAGGATGTCAGACAATGACGATCTTGTTAAATATTAAGACAGGAACAGTGATTGATGCATCTGGCAGGCTGACTCTGTTGTAATAATCAACTACAGGAAAGTAACATCTTGGAAGATATTATCAGCGATAGATCTGTGAAGTAGGGAATTTGTAAACATGACAAGTAACAACGGAAGTGGCAATCGTTATGGAATTTGAATATACCATGTAAAGGAGAATATCTTATGTTGTCATGTAGTAATGGTCTACATGAGGGTTGGGGGGGGGGAGAGAAGAAGGGAATCTTACCTAAATCAGACACTTATTTCCAACTGGTTTGGCGTTTGAGATATTAAGACTTCTCCACAAAACAACATGGGTGTGCGGGCGAAAATGTCGCTTATATTCTACAGCGATGTAAGACTACTCTGACGTCCAATTTCGTCAAGGAGAAATCACAGACAGCCAGGAACACGGAATATTAGGACCCAAATATAGGACAGGCCATAGGACTGGAAGTGAATTATATAATTAGAGAAGGGAGTAACTCCAGAGACATCAATGTGCGCCTTGAAAGTTCTAGGATCCCACTTCAAGTGCAATCTGATACCTAACTCACCTGAAAGAGATGACATCTTAAATCAGTTGCCTGACAATATACAGAAGTTTTCTGTGCAAAAAGTCTGTGGTCACAAGCTATCGGGGTAATTTGTAATATGTACATTTTATATTTGCATTTTGACATGTATAATCTGCTTGTGGATGTACATTTGCATATGAAGCTGACAACCTCATCACTGTAAATAACTTGACACATAAACCACCACTGCAAGAGCTGGTGACTGCTTCGTGCAGGTTTATCCACAAGAAACCAACAGAAGAGGTGTCCTCATGCTCCATAGAAAGCAGGGAGTGCATGATGATATCATGGTGTACATATTTATTATACAAGCAATTTAGTAAATTTCAAAACCATATATATATTTATATACAAAGATACAAGGTCTGTCCGGAAAGTAATGAGATTGATTTTCTTGGGCCAATCAGAAGGGCTGGGTGGCGGAGTCTCCAGGCGTGACGGTTGGTGGAGGATGTTAGGTAAATGATAGATTTCTCATCAGTTGGCTCTGAGCTTTTACAGAGTGCGGATTGCTTGCGAAGTGGACAGCTGTTTGAGCGTCGCATAACGGTCAAAATGCAGAGGAATGTCAAGATACGCGATAAAGTTTTGTGTAAAACTTGAAAAATCCGCAACCGAGACGCTTGCTATGATACAGAAAGCCTACGGGAAGGATGCTTTATCGAAAGCACAAGTGTTTCGGTGGCACAAAACGTCCAAAGAAGGAAGAAGGTTCGAATGAGCAAATCGAAGATGAAATCGATGCTCATTGTCTTTTTTGACTCTAAAGGTGTTGTCCATAAGGAGTTTGTACCACCTGGACAAATGGTCAACGCTGCATTTTACGTGGAAGTGCTTAAACGGCTGAAAAACAGAGTCGCGCGCGTCCACCCGGAGATGGCCAACACCTGGGTTATTCACCACGACAATGCGCCGGCTCATGCGTCCCTGTTAGTGAGAGAGTTTCTGGCGAAACAAACCGTGGCAATGCTGCTTCAACCTCCCTACAGCCCGGACTTGGCCCCGGCTGACTTCTTTTTGTTTCCCCGGCTCAAATGGACACCATTTTGGGACTGTTAAAAACGTGCAAGCTGCCGTGACGAGTGCTTTGAAAGAGATCCCCGTTCAAGACTTCCAGGCGAGCTACGACGCGTGGCAGTACCGCTGGCAACGGTGTATTAATGCTCAAGGATGTTATTTCGAAGAATTTTAAGTGTATGTTAGCATGTCTTGAAATAAACCAATTTTATGGAATCAGTCTCATTACTTTCCGGACAGACCCTGTATAATTCAAATGTTGCCTTCCGCTGTCCAAAAGCACTTTCATTCGCCTCACTGGGGTTAAAAATTAAAGCTCAAGGAAGGGTAATGATTCTGAGGAAGATGAAGTGGTGGATAGAAGTGGACGTCGCCTGACACTCAAATCAGGAGATCCAATGCTCAAAAAGACATTTGTTCCCTCTCAGTCTGTGGTACAAGTTGCCAGCAGTTGATGCTAGACACCAACATCAGACGGGTCTTGAAGATGCTTGGCAATCTTGGTAATTACCTCAGCCTAAATGCATGAGATGTGTTACAGTCACTAGACTTGACTATTATAGAGAAGTACAGTCAAAGGCACCTGTGGGAACTAACAGTGATTGAAGCTGATGCCAATCGACCCCGCACTTGTAGCTAAGTACTATAACAGCCAATGAACATTTCACAAGTTGCCCTAATTTCCACCAGTTTAAATCATCTGATGATGATAAATATCATCGCTTCTTTTTTATGAGCAACTTTATTTGTTTTACATTGTTAAACTTTAAGTGATTTTTAAACATGCTTATCAGTAACTGTAAAGCTATAGTTGTGTAACCGCGCCATCTTGGCATCCCCATTGTCTCCGGGGTTCACTGCCTTTCTATCACAACATCTTCAAGAAGAAGATATACTACTAGGCCACAATAAAGCCTAAAAATAGTTGTGGGTTATATTTGTGTTTTCGCTCTAGAAATAGTTGTGGGTTATATGTGTTTTCGTGCCTTCTAGAGCAATAATCACGTGTGTTATTTGTGTGGTGCAATTACTACGCGCCGCACACTAAGTTGAGTGATTCGCCCTAGGGCCTATATAAAGAGAGTAAGCCTACGAAGGACCCTTTTTGTGCAAGACCAGCCTAGAGAGAAAACGAAACGAGGCGCCCTGTGTGGGTAGCAGATGGACAAACAAACCAGAGCACATTAGCAATCGAGCACTGGCTGGATGTTTTGTTTTGTTTGCTTTGGTTTATTTGTTTAATGTTTGCTTTGTGGGTGTAGTGAAATTGACAGAGATACAACGGTAAAATACCTCCAAAGATAACATGTAAGGATAAAAACATAATGCGTAGGCTGCTGATAGTACATGATCGCCCAGACCGCGGGTCATCACCCTCCATAAAAATTGACTTGCTAGACAGGAGGGGAACGGCGGATAAAAAGGAAAAAATATGACTGGAAAGATTGCGTGAGACTAGAAAGGCTAAGGAGACGCAATTGGGGGGGAAACGGAGAAAAGTCACGTTTCCCAAGTTGACATAAAGTAAGGAACTCGACAGAAGGGACCTTGGATATGTTACGCCACAGTCATTTATTGGTCGCTTTTGCGATACCAAGCCTTTGATTTGAATTCAGCGGCAGAACGCAGATGTTTGGAATATTACAAAAATTAAAAAGTAACTTTTTCGTAATATTAATGTTAGGAATATAAAAATTAGCTGGCCGGATGGCCCATTCTGAGCAGTGAACTAATATGTTCTTAATTTTACAGACGGATAGATAATATTGAAGATAATGACAAAAGACTGTTGTTCACATCAGCGACAGACTGTATGGAATAAAAAGTGTCGCTATTTGCACAAAAAAAAAAAAAACACGACCTTGAGACGCAGGTGTTCAAATCTACTTAGTAGGGAAGCGAAGGGACATTGGTGGGAGCTGTGTCTAAATATAACTTTTAACGACAAAATTTTGGAGGGGAGAGAAAGGTTGGTTCAAAAATCAAGTACGTTTTTGAAAAAAAACAAGTAGAGACGGACAGACTAACAGATAAACATCCATACTTGACTGAAGCATGACTGAAATGACTTTAGTGTAGGAAATTTGAATTTGAAATAAACCTAGGCAGTGATTGGCCACAGACAATCATTTTATCGGCGCTCAGACGCGCAAGTGGGGCCATTCCTCAATAGTTGTTCGATGATAGACACAGTATTTTAAAGTGTGGTGATTTCCAAATGAAAGAAAGTGAAATAAGTTCAGGGACGCCATACTATAGCCAGCAGCTCAGCTGAGTTTTGCTAGCATTTCTGTGTTCTTTATTCATAATCTGGTAAGATTGAAATTATTTCTTTGTATATTTTGAATATTGTTTAATGTTCGAGTGATTTGATACTGCCATATCATAATCTAGCCTTACAAACAAGTAGGGATTTGCTCTAGACCCCCCGCCCAAGTCAGGGTCTAGGGACCAACAATATACATAAACTCCAGCAAGGGTTAGGAAAGACAGATCAAGTGTTGAGAATAATGAAACATATTACCTATCCACTTTTAGGGAAGGAAACTAATAAATATTTTTCAGAATCTATAGTCTGGGAGGACCTATCTGATGTAAAACCACCATGGTAAATGTGCTGTTTGGTCAGAGAGATCTGACCTGTCTGTATGATGTGGTTGTTGTGTCCGTGTTGTGTCCAAACGTGGGTAGAGAATAGAATTTTGACACATAGCCAATACTTTGATTGCAGAGCTGTGAGTTTCAGTTGTCAACAAGGCGGTGTCCATTCAGTTGGTGATTTTACTCGAGTGTATCTGTGCAGTACGTTGTGACAGAGACCACTATTATTGCCCGCCAGCACGGAGAGGTGGGACCACCAGATTTCAGCACCAGAGCTACATATGCAAGTTGAGTGAGCCTCTGGTCTGCTGGAAGTTCACCAACGCCTTTTAGTTACTAATACCCCATAAAATTCCTGCAATTTACTGGACACTGTGTAGTCAATATAGACAGGTGTGATGAGGCCACCCCAACAGCACAAGCATTAACTATCCTCCCAAGTAGATGACTAATAGAACATTTTAATAAAACTAACTAGTCTAGTACTTATATATGTACACTCTTGCATTTATTATGTAACATTCCATGCATTTCGTTCATAATTTTTAAATCCTTTTTTTTAAAAAAAGTTCTGGTCAACATAAAACTTGATCCAGAACAAATAAATGTAATATAATTCTATCAAAAATTTTACACTCTTGAGTTAGTTCAGTGTATTATAATATTTGTTAAATATTATTAGTCTGCTTAAATATCTGTGGGTGTATCTATACTATCACACCACATTACACATCATTACCCTAGACATTTTACATAGCTACATTCATTAAGAAAAAAAATTAAGTGTGAGGTCGTAGTGGTAGCAAGAAAGGCCTTCTGACAATTCACAACTACATTTTATCTCAGGAGCCTTCACAGCTGGCCTCATACATTACATTTAGTAATATCACCATCATACAATACCATCAAACCCACTACAGTGGGTTAGGGTCACTGACAGGGTTGTATGAATAAATACAGCCCCTGCCTTAGAATCAGAGTTTTATTGTTGATCGGGTCGGTTGCGAGTGTGCAAGAAAGTGATCACATATCACAATAGCATCATCATTATCTCGCCCACCCTATCACAGTTGGAGTAATCACTATTGAGTGAAGGGTATGTCTGTACCCGTTAGATTCATATTGTTCTAAATACATAACCAGATAGAGCTTTTAGATTAAGATTTTGCTGAATCACCTTCAGTTGGGAGCACAGATATACCAGCGAAAATATATTACCTCACAGAAGGAGCAGGAGAATAATAAGTTCATGACAGCTTATATGATCTCAGTTGTTATACTTGTTTGTCTTTCAAATCCTGCGAGGCTCCCTTAAATAGCGTAAGATTGAGCGAAAGTTGATATCTTTAAAAACCTTCATCATTATACTCTTTGGCCATCCTTGGACAACTGCTGCGGAGCAGGGGAGACAATCCCGCCACACCAATAATTGTGTAATATTTAGCCAGTCATGACCGTGTTTAAATGCTTCAAAACATTCAGTCTGCAGGTATCTCTTAGACCTGGCCTCCTTGAGCAAGGCGGCTTGCAAATATTCCCAAAATAAATATCAGAAACATGTGACATAGATATCTTTTACCAGAGGATGAACCCTGACTTGAGTTCTTCTATTATCTTCCTCTTTAAAAAAAAATAAATTCCTGTAGTGCATTTTTATACTGGTGTCTGATACATTTTTTAAAATCTAAACACATGGCCTGCGCTGGGCAAATATGTGCTTCAGCTCGCATTTGCTATATTTAGAAACACGTTGCTTCTAACATTCTGAAGTTAAAAAAAAAATTAATTGTTCTGGTTTTGAATAGATTCTGAGTAGGAGCACCGCGTTCAGCCTAGATACAAAGTCTATCGTGTATATTATGACGCATGTCTGAACATAAAAGACCTTGCTATGACCGTATCTTCTGTCTTCTCCTTATATACACATACAATATGTACAGAGACACTACGACATCTACCCACAAGCGTCCACTTATGAATCTACAGTATTATATTTTTTAACAAAGCATATCCTTTCTCCATCCTCAAAACTCAAACAAGAATCTATCTATAACGAACGCCAATATTATATTCTTTCCAAACCAGATATCATCAAAGCTTTGCAATCTGCTAGCTAGCAATTAGCATGTAGCTTTCTTCACCATTCTCGCTTGTTCTCTGTCTTTTTTCCTCTTTCGTTCTGGCGAGTTCTTATATCAGGGACACAGCTCCAGACTCTCGTCTTGGCGAGGCGCGTCCTGTTCAACCTAGTCGGTTATATTAGGGCGCATGTCCAAATATTAAAGACCTTTAGGTCTGATGACGTTATACGTAGCTTTTAATCGCTATTACTTTATATAGCAGTAACAGGAATGTAAGCAATACATACAAACACATACATACATACAAGCATATAACGGTAATGTTATCTAATCTGATTACCTTCCGTTACGTTTGGTAACAAGCACGTGTAACCCACGAGTTATCTTAAATATTTCCACGGTCTACATTTTGTGGAGCAAATCTCACGATGAGATACTGATACACATGCGAGTTTAATGACCCAGTTAGAGAGAGAGAGAGAGAGAGAGAGAGAGAGAGAGAGAGAGAGAGGGAGAGGGAGAGGGAGAGGGAGAGAGAGAGAGAGCATGCGAGTTTAATGACCCAGTTAGAGAGAGAGAGAGAGAAAGAGAGAGAGAGAGGGAGAGAGAGAGAGCATGCGAGTTTAATGACCCAGTTAGAGAGAGAGAGAGAGAGAGAGAGAGAGAGAGAGAGAGAGAGAGAGAGAGAGAGCAGCGATGCTAAAAGTAAAAGGGAAGCAACAAAAATAGTAATAAAAAAAAACTGTTAGCAATCTAAACCACAGAATACGGAACTTAGTTGTGTTACATAATGTTCAGAGGGTTTTCTTATCTAACACTTTTCTTGTTGTTATTTACTTCTACATAGGTGGCGCAGTGGGTTCAACTCACAGGCATGAGAGGAAGTTAAGACCACGGTGACAGAGGTGCGGGTAACCTCACGGTTATCACTAGGGGCGCCAGCTAGCCACAATTTTTTTTTTTTTTTTTTGGTTTGGTTTTTGCCTTCTTCTGGCGAGGCGCGATCCTTTCAACCTATTTGGTTATATCAGAGCGCATTTACCATCCAAAAAAATTCAACTCTGTTGACTGCTAACCCGATCAGCGTTGATAGATACTAAGTCCTGAAAAGGACTAACAGTATGTATCTGCTAGCATAAAGCCCTAAAAAGGACTCGCCAGCTACGCCAACGCTCCAGCTGCGTTATTGCTAGCCACAAAGCGAAAAAGGTGCAGTTTTATAAGTCTACCAGTGCTGGTTTCAACTGAATTTCATGCAATGCCTGCCATACATCCTCGTTGTGCGCCATGGATAACGGCACCTGTCGGGGTCTGAACTAAACTGGCAGAGGATCTTGGAGTCAGTGGTGTCACGAGAGGGTTGATGTTATTGAAATTATAAGATATCCTGGACAAAAAGTGTATCAGATGATACCAGGATAGTGCCAGATAAGAGACTGGGCTTATGAGAAATACCCCTTTTTCTGAAAAGAATAAGGGTGTATCGACATCAAAGGTAGGATCAAGCTGTATAAGTTTCCAGGTATGATGATATTATATGTTCCTGAAGTCCTATGGGCTCCCTCTCAAGATCCTCCTATGAGTTTATTATTATTATTATTGTTGTTGACTCTGCTAGGGGTATTAACTAAATTATTTACCAACAAGAACTTGAACTCAACGTAAATGATTAAGTAAGTCTGCTGGTAAATATTTACAATTTATTGATACAGTTTCTCTTTGAAAAGCTTGAAATGAAATCAAATTCAATTACAACATTAAATCAATAAAACATTGGAAAATAATCAAAAAAGTCCCACAAGACATTAAACTTGTTGAAGGTTATCACTTTGGTTAATTATCTCCGCTGGAAGAACATTTATATAATACTACCAAGTTCATGTCACTATCACTTGAATGTGAAGCTATTTCAGGTTATCTCTATGCCCACACTTTTCATCATAAACTGTGTCTTTATTAGAATCTTGATTTTATTAATATCGTGGTGTCATCAGGATACTCTGATCAGTAGCCTTGTTTGGCCACTTATCTCTTGTATTGAGGTCTGTCACCACTCCTGCCATGGACGGACAAGTCATATGAAGTTCCTCCAGGCAGTGGATACTGGGTATCTGGCCATATAAACAAAAAGGGCG
The DNA here is from genome assembly GCA_024509875.1 of Oreohelix idahoensis. NCBI lineage: Eukaryota > Metazoa > Mollusca > Gastropoda > Stylommatophora > Oreohelicidae > Oreohelix > Oreohelix idahoensis. Next base: position 209,182 of record JAMPIV010022362.1, read on the forward strand.
CTCGCACCACAGGGTCCAGCAGTAGTGGCTGACTCTTTAAAGTGTGTGTGGGGTTTTACAGGATCTATATATTCTTTCTTACCCTCAGGCACATAGTCGAGCTGTTAATGGTTACACTGGTCTGCTCTCAGATACAGAAGGCAAGGCACTGTTCACTAACACTTTTGTGCTCGCTGTATTTTCAAAATATATTTGTCCTGATTTCGTTTACAACACGTTTATTTATAGGGTGAGGACGAGCGTCCGATGGGGTTTTCCCTGCTCGCTAATATTTTCGTCCCAAAATTGGTAGTAAAATCTGCCTAGGTGTGCAAATCAGGAAAACTTAGATTTTATTTATCTACGTTATTCCTGGAGCGATTTTCTTCATCTAAAGCTTAAAATACGCTCTGAATTATTCTACATCTTCCTAGCTAATAATCTTTTATGTTCCTAAGTGCATTTATTTCTATGCGTTCTCTAAACAGCAAAATTATGGACTAAGCTGAGGCCTCGGTGCATTCAACCAAAGATTTCTCTCTTAATATACCACTGGTCGTGAAAGTCTTAGCACAAACATGTAGAACAATATGTCCAATATCGTGTTAGTGACCTCTTCCAGGTGGTACTGCTTTCCTAAGTTTGTAATTAAATGTCATCCGCCACTCGTTTGCACGGATTAGTAAAGGCCATTTTGACTGTTCAATGCTTTAGTAAACACGGCAGAACGGTACCTAGTGATTGGTCAGTGTATCAAGCAATTCTTACAAAGTATGGCGCGCGGTTTCGTCAGAGTTAAGTAGAATGCCGTAGTGTGAATCAGACATTTCACGACAAGTGGATCCCTAAAGATGTGGTGTGCAGACCTGACCGATGACTGGTATATGCTCTGACACCCATCAATCCACTCCAAAATCATGGGTCAAATGATAACTGAGTCATCAGTGAACGACTCCAAGTCTAAGGTGGACCAATGTGCCGAGAGACTGAATGGCTGCTGGGTAAGCAGTCTCGAACATTGGCGGGGCGGCACCAGGCAGATGAACTCCGTAAGGACATCCCTTGCATCTTCGATGGTAAGGTGGCTCTACCAGCGTGACCGAATATTTCCACCATTTATTGCAAATACACCATGATAATTTTAACTATCCAGAATCATCGCGGGAGCTATGGAGATCGTGCTCTGTCGTCGATACCTGCAGCAAATGAAATGAGGACATACAAATGCAGAAGGAGAGGTAGGGGAGAGAAGAGAAGAAAAAAAAAGAAGGGCAGGAAAGAGAAGGTTCAGAAAAAAAGCTGATCGTATTTCGATGAAATATGTGCGTATAGTATACTGGAATTGTCGAAGTGCCATCAACGTGCAGCCATTATACAAACAATCATCTACAATTTCGATATCCTCATGATCCAGGAGACAAATTTAAAAGCCAATAGTGTTATCAACTGCCCAGGCTGCAGATGTTACTCCAGTCCATGTGGGCCTGGTAGACGAGGGCAAGCTATATATGTAAACCATGAGCTCCCTCATACGTGGCTGGATACAAGTTCCCAAACTAATGAGGATGCGGAATTGCAGGGGATTGTTGTGAATATAGGCGGTCAGGAGTGGCGAGTCTACAATTTATATGCCCATGTCGACCATCTTACGGATCAGAGTAGTTGGAATTTTCTGGCAGAATTGTCTGAAGATTCTAACACAAGGTGTTTAATTGCTGGCGATTTCAATGCTAGATCCAAGGAGTGGGGGAACATCACGGAAAATGGGCAGGGTATAGCTTTGAGCCAGGCATTACTTAACATGAACCTTACCATCTTGAATGATGGAGGCCCAACTAGACTGGCAACTAAACCTGGGGATACAAATGGTGTCATAGATCTGGCATTCATCACTAGTGCTGCCACCACCATGGCACGTTGGGATGTATTAGGTGCACAGGATAGTGATCCCCTACTTTGCGTCATACTCATTGCAAAGGAAAGGACCACTAACACAGTAAACCTTAACAAACATTCAAGTATTCTACAGGCCCACTCGACTGTAACAACCCTTTACACACATTGCGTCAAAATACCAAACAATAGACAGCGAGAACACCTTTCACCCAACCTCCCTGGTGGAATAAGACAGTGGAGGAAGCATGGGTAGAAAAGGAAAGAGCAACAAAGGAATGGTGTAAAGCACGAAACAGAAGAATGATGAATGAGGGAGAGGTTGAAGACATGAAGGGAAAAAAAAAAGCAAAAAGCCGTTAATAGATTCAAGAGCTTGGCAAGGGAGGCCAAGGATAAAGAGTGGGAGGACTTTGTGACACAGGTGGGCACTAAAAAACCACACATAATTATGGTCCTTACATTGAAGAATGAATAGGAAAAGTGCAAGCCAACCCATCCCTAATATCAAAAGCTCTACAGGACTAAGCCTGAAGACGGACGAAGAGAAGGGAAGAGCATTATTCAGTCGATATGAGGAGCAAACGGATAAAGGTGACAAAAATGCCCGCCTGAAATTAAAGGACAGTGTTCTGGAAAATGCCCTAAGGGGCCAGATATACTTCGATCTCATTTCTGAAGAGGATGTGGTATATGCATTGAGAACCGGCTGAAACACTGCTCCGGGTCATGATGGTGTACAATACCATCACATTAAACAGCTCGACGATACAGCCATTATAAATGTGGTGAACGATTTCAACGCCAGCATACAGAATGCTGAGGTGCCGGAAGACTGGCTACACAGTTACCTTCGGCCACTTCCTAAACATGGCAAATACCCCACACTACTCAGCTGCTATCGAATTATCACACTACAGAATGTCTATAGTAAATTACTTGAAAAAATAGTTGCAAGACAAGTAATGAGCCACCTCGAAAATGCACACATCCTTCCTGATACCCTGGGTAGCTATAGGCCTACGAAAACAACATGGGGTAACGCTGGAACATTTGCGTACGATGTATACGAGGAATTATAGGGTATAAGATAAATGGTGGCTGTCGCAATTGACCTAGAGGATGCTTATAATAGTGTGGACTTTGCAGCCCTAATAGACTGTATAATGCCATGTAGTGTAAACCCTTGGATAACAAGGTGGATAGCAGCTGCCTTAATGGAGAGATCAGTTGCATTTCGCTTGAGAACTTGGACATCAGAACCAATGAGCATTTTCTCGGGACTACCCCCGGGTTCTCCACTATCACCTGTGCTGTTTAACATCAACACAGCAAAAGTAGCAAGCAACCTTTCAACCAACAGGACTGGGACGAACATTAACTTTCGCAGATGACATACTCATGTACAGAACTGGCTCAGACAGATAGAAAATGGTCCAAGGCATACAAGAGACACTACAGCCGGTTTCTAAATGGCGTGAGGAAAGCGGATCAAAGTTCAATCCCAATCAAGGCCTATGTGATGTGGTGCTCTTTGAACAACCCCATAGTGAAAGCAGACCTTCCAGATAGCACTTTCAATGGGCAGAACATTGAAAGGCAAGACAGGCTGAAGTATCTGGGAGTAACGTTTGATCGTGGGCTATCGTTCAAGTATCATGTCGAACTGATCATACAGAAATGGAAGCGAGGACTGGCGACCTTAAAAATAATGGCAGCTGCGCGCTTGGAACAGAGACTATTGTTTCTCATGTATCATCAGCTCGTGATTTCAGTAATCGAGTATGGGCTAGGAATACCCACGCTGTCAGTGTCACAATGTGAACGACTGGAACGCATTAAAAATGAAGGAATGCGACTAGTTTTGAATTGTACGCGTGATACAATGAGATACATGCTCGGATTGCTGTCGATTAGATCCAGATATGCAATGGCCTAGGCAAAAGCCTATATGAGGGTAACCACCGACAAAAGACACCCCCTACACGAGAACGTAGCTGACATCAAAGGAGCAAGAATCAAGAGGGGGATGTCATGGATGGCACAGGCAGAGGCTACGATTAGTCAGGTGACCAGGGTTGAAAATGTATCCAAAGGAGAAGAATGGAGTAAGTCAGGAGAGAACTGGATAAACTACCAGCAGGTCACCATTAGCCTTGGCAGAGAGTGTAGATCTTGGGGAAATGGAAAAGAAGAGCTGGATATTAATCAGATGATAAGTGATCATGCTGTAGATGGTAACGCCATTGTGTACACTGATGGGTCTGTAGTGCATGGTGAGAAATCATGATGGGGCTTCTCTGAGAGAATAAAGGGCCGGGTCATCCCTGAACAGAGTGGAGCCTACATGACAACCTCCAGCATGAGAATGGAGGTTGAGGCAGTTAATGCAGCCCTGAGGTGGCTGTCTGAAACTCCATCAGCCAGGGCAGTTATATTGTCAGACTCTCAATGCTTCGGAAAGTTCAGAACGGATGGCTGCGGCAGGAATGGTGTCGTGAGAAATTCTAATCCACATATATAAATTATCAGGTAAATGTAAAGCCTAACACATAAATTCAATAAAAGGAAAGAGAAATGGTAAAAGTACAGTGCTGTCACAATGGCGTACAAAAAATCCCCTTGTTTTCTACTTCGTCTGCAAATTGTAACGTTTCACGTTGATAGTAAATGCCTACTGCATCAATACACGCTTTCTACCATAAAACGTGTACTGCATTTCTAAGAAAACCTTGAGCTAGGCACACCGCGTAATGACCTAAATTAATACTTCCATTAATTTCATTTTATACACGGCGTGATGAAAAGACAGATGAACTTAGGATAGAGAGAAGGGAGGGCTGAAAGCAGGAACGCATGCAACACTAAACACGCGTCTCGCGATATACAATTAATGCCACCCACCCCAAGCGAAAGGCCAGAAGCAATACTTTTTTTTTTCAGATAGACAGTGAAAAAAAAAAACACTACCCATACGAGAGTTAGGTTTAAAAAATTTACAAAACGCTTATTAGGAAACATGACATTCTACTGTTTTATGTCTAAAATCCTGACATTAGTCTGACAGTACAGCAGGACAGGTGGCGGTTCTAAACATAAAAAATAAAAAAACAAATACACGACTATCCTAGAAAATACATATTTTGAACGCAGCCACTTAGCTCCCTTAAATTTGTATATTTGGGTTCCTTAGGACTTGCTGACAAATAATATGTTAAGTGTTACGCAAATAGTCTAGGAATTAACAAATTATAGCCAAAAGAAATAGTGAGGGTGTCAGACAACACCAAAATCAGAATCGCTCAGTGGCAGATTTTGAAACCACCATTGTACGGGAAATAGGTCCCCATGTTAAATCCTATTTGATTGGAGCGCAGTAAATGTAAGGCGAAACACGATTAGTCGGACTACCAATACTAATTTTTTTGTTGCTAGGGGAAACAGTAGTAGAGGTACTTTTTTTTGAAAAGCTGTGTAAACATGGCACGATTGGTTAGACCCGCCAATATAGTCAATTAGAAGCGTCAGTTCAGCACCACATTTTCAAATAAACTTTCTAAAGCAACAGTGCGTTGAGATTCAGCTTATATTTTTCTAAATAAAAGCCTGAGACAGCGGCAGGTCGGATTTTGTGCCATATTCATTGCCAGTCAACGTAATTGTGTATTATTTCCATGAATTGTGGGACCGTGGTCCTAAAGTTATTGAGCAGCACCTGGTCTGAGCTTTGCTGAATCTAGAGGCTGACAGCATACTCCTGGGTCCAGATAGTGACCAGTGAGGTGTCTCCAGAACACAGGGAAGCTATCGAGCAGAGGAGTCTTTTCCTGCCACCATCACGAAAGATAAGCTTCTGTGGCCAGAGGAGCTCAACATTATGTGTCCCCCTCTAAAATTGACATTATAGTAAAACAGAGGGACAATACATTGTTTAAATTGATAGGAACTGTGAACGTTTCCCCATACTATTTCCAAGATAAACAAACACTTGAAGTCATGATGACAAATAACAACATAGCTTGAAAACCAAAACCAGTATTACCTCATAGTACTACTACACAACTGACACACATAGGAAAATACTAATACAATATGTCACTACAAGGTTCATATTTATAAATTATGTACATATAAATTGTGATTACATTTGATTGTGATTCCTGGTTCACTGTGTAGTTGAATCAGGACATCTATTAGTGAAAGTAATTAATACATATATATTTGAAACTTTACCATTGACTCATTTAAGATAGTCTTATAGAGTGTTAAATGTGTGTGAGTGTCACAGTGTTGTCAAGTGTGGTGGAATAAATTAAATTGTTTATCTGTCTGTTGTTGTTGTGACTTACACTTCATCATTTACATAACCCTAGACATTCAACGTAGTCATCATTATATTCCAGAATAATTCTGACTGAGGTATAAATGTGGTAGCAAGTAAGGTTATCTGTAAAACACTACACCTATTAGATACAGATACCTTCACAGCTGATCTCAGTCAGTACACTAAGTCCCCTATAAGTATTTATATCATCCCACTTTACCACAAATGGAAAACATCAATAGAATCCTCAAGTCTTCAAGAACTGGTGTGGGTCTACTGCCCTGGTCATTCAGGGGTACGTGGCAATGAGAGAGCTGACAGACTGTCCTCGAGAGCACCCATAGTGGGTGTCACATAATTTTTGGGTCGCTCTCTTGTCCACGACGGTCGTATCCTGTGACATTTGTTGTACTGACTTATTGCGTGATTTTCAGTGGTCGGCACCTTTTTCTTTCTCTGCTATGTAGCAGATATTCTGTATTTTCAAACATTCTTACACTCCTCTCGACGATAAGTCGTCATGTCTGTTTGGTTACCTGTCCTTCCTGCTGGGAAAGGAAAGGATGAAATAATATTAACCGACAATCATGTTGATTAATCTCGGGTGTGGCCAACATCAGACTACATATTAAAACTAAAATCTCCCCAGCGACTTTGGTTACACATTGATAAGGCGAACGTGACGCACTTGCCAAGATGGTAAAGAGACGGATTTTGTTTGCGCAAGCGACGGGGAGAGAGATTACTTGTCTGTGCGATACCTTTTGGACAGACATGAATGACATCACCATTCACTGCCTTAGATACTAGTAAGATGTTGTATTTGTAAAAATTGCAGAGAAGGCAATCTGATGTTTTATTGCCATATATGGGAGAGGTGACCTTTGCATTACGCGCAGAATTTTTCCTACGTGGAAATAAATTTGAATTACCCTACCAAAACACGTATGTTTGAAACGATTGGAGCCCTGCTAACATCGTAATAAACAAATGCAGGGGAAGACAGGGCCATATAACCTGACGAGTTTGCAGTTTTAAGACACTGTGAGAATCGCTTGCCAAGACGACCACCAGACTGCCAGAAGTTAGAATCAGAATTCCATTTATCAGTCCGGACTTCGTTGGAGCATTTCTGAAGGACTTAAACAGCCCAGGAAAACTCTATCATTTTAATAAGAAAAACCGGGATTTGAGGAAACTGAAAACACGGAGTCATAGTGGGAATTTATTGTTAAAGTAACGACCCCCAAGAACACGTGAAAAAAGGCATCTGCTAGTGCCTTAACCTACTTCTTTGAGCAAACAGTCTGTGAGCCAAGATTGATGTAAGTTGTACATTTTACATTCTATATTTTTCATTACTAACATGTGAACAAATATGTATTTATTGCCATGTGAATATTAATATGTGAAAAGTGCTAGTGGATGTCCAAGTCATTTGAAACGTGCTACCTCAGCATATAGAATGATGATTTCACGAACCAAAACTGTAAGGGCTGGTGACTGCTTTATTGCTGGTTTCTTAAAGAGAACTAAAAAGCATAGGTAGTCCCAAGTTCCATATGGAGCAGGAAGGAAATGATGAAAGAAATGATGTAGATTCTAAATATAATATTTACAATTACAAACCAGTGTAAATCTCTTTGTAAACATATTCACTATAAAAATAATGAAAGTCTTCAAGCTTTTCCAACCTGTGTAAATGTAAATATAAACATATTCTATCTATACTATTAACCTTTTCATTTAAATGTACAGTAAATATAAATATTCAATTTAAATGTAAAGAAAGTTTTCTCTCGAGGGATTAAGCTTAATTCTCAGCAAGGGTAAAGTCTGAGGTAGGTGGGATGGTGGAATATGAAGAAGGGGACACATCACTACGTGTCGGGAAACTCAATACTCAGAGAGTATCTGTTTCTATTCTTTTACCATACTAGTTGGTGGTACCAGTTGAGGGTACTATCTCTGGAACAAGAAGGGTACAAGTGGACTGAAGTCGAAACTAGATACCATCATCAGACGGGGCTTAAAGACGAGGGACCAACTTCGTAGACACTCCCTGACACTTTTGGGAACGTGCTGCGCCCTACAACCTTG
>JAMPIV010022363.1:0-58726 GCA_024509875.1 Oreohelix idahoensis
CAAGTTCTGCTACCCATGGAGATTCCAGAATAATAACTACCTTGTAATGCTATCAGCAGGTTTCTTTAATGTAGGGTCTATCCATCGCCAGCGTCTTCTTCTGATGTTTTGTTCCCCTGGCATGTGTATGGTTAGGCCTACTGTCATCAGTTCCACGTTGTGATCTGGTCATATCCCTTCAATCCTTCTATTCTATGCAAGCATCCATTTATGAAAGTCTAGCTTTTTGGTTTCTTTTTTCTCCAAGTTTCAGAGCCTTACAGTAGACTGGCTTGACATTTGAATGAAAGATTTCTGATTTGTGTGTTCTACGATTTCTTTTGATCTCCAATGAAAGGTCGTGTCGCTTTTTGTATTCTTATTTTGATATCAAATTTCTGTCCCTACAACATTTTCTATATATTGCTGCTAAAGTATATATGTATGATTCTACATCTTGTAATGGTATTACTTCTAGTGCAATGTTGATATCATTTCCTGCATTTATTCTCTTTATCTTTGATCTTTTTTGTATTTTTATATAGCTGTGATCTCTCATCTAATAGTTTAATTTTGCATTGCATCCGATAACGGTTATGGGACAGAAGTGCCAGATCGTCGGCAAAATCTAGATCTTCTAGCTGTTTAGTTGCCCATTTGTTAGTTGAACAAACTAAATTAAAAAAAAAAAATAATAATTCTGAGTTCTTTCTATAAAGCTCCTGAATGAAAAAAAAACCAGCAGTAATAATCAAGGTCATGCATCCAGCACGGGTAGTTAGATGGATATGACGGGCTTATATAACCGGGCAAGCTTGCTTTGGTTGGTGGTTCTGACGCCGATGACCTAGGGTCACCTTAACGTACGCGAATCTCGTGCGGACTCGTTTTTGGCTCACGTGCAAGGGTAGGCAAACTATAAAAATTAAGTTCACGAACCTGAGGGTAAGGATTCCAAGGGATTTTTCTTGCCATTATTAGATTCCGAGAGAATAGGCTGGTAAAACAAATAACAATTGCCAGATTGCCCAGTCGCATATTTCCGAGAGGAAGACACACCCAAGGAAATAAACAAAGCCTTAATTGCCCGCTTGTGTTAATAAATAAAGAAACTGTTTTTAAAAGACATTCGTTAAATAAAAGAAAATTTGAACTGCAAATGGAATCTTTGCATTTCCACATTCACAGTTAAAAATAAATATTAGGAGAAAATATGTTAGCCGTCTTTGCTTAAAGAGATCAGGCACATACAATGACAAAATAATTGTGTAAAAAGAACAAAACTTTTGAATCTGTTTTTGCTTAAAAATAAAAACATGAACTAAGAACTAGCGGTTACTACTAATATTATTTTGTTGTTCTGGATAGCATTTTTACTTAGCAGCACTATTTTCTTAATTAGTACCACTACTAAGATCACAATTTCAACGCACAGTACTTCCTAAGTACTAGTAGTAGTAATGGTTATAGTGTTAGTAATAGCAGCTGTGTTAGCATAATTAGCATTAATTGCTGTAGCAACAGTAAAGCTGGAAGCTTCAATTGTTTTATTAAGAGTTTTCTCACCATTACCTACCGTATTTGATAATTATTTACTGTTACTTTCTAGGAACGTAGCATTAAATTGTGTAATTGTACATCATAAAGAAATTATCGCTGATATCAAATGACGCATGATTGCTTAATAGACATAAAACATGAAGCATGTTGTTGATTTTAAAACTCAAAAATTATCATACAGTTCAATTACGGACCATGCAAGTTATTTCTTCTCGCAATCGGAACTGGTATATTATTTAAGCGAATAGTGTTAACAAACAAAATTGTTTACACTTCGACTTTTATTTATCAGTAACGGCTTAAATTCACCACAAGTTGTACTAAAGCTAAGTAAATTTGTGAACAAATATCATTTGTATTTTAATCTAACTTTAAGGGCTCCACAATATATCTAAACTTAAAAATACAGTAATAATAATAAAACAAACATTGAAAGCCGAAATGGAAATGGACAAATGTAAAGACAGTGCGGAAGTAAGGAACCGATCTGACAGCTTGACATGTGATCACTTGGATAAAGCTAATTGGCTGTTAAAGGTAAGTTTACTACAAGAGTAAACGCTCTTTGACACAACGTCTGAACTCAGTTTTTTATCATCATCGTTGTCGTAGTCATCATCATCATTACTGTCATTAGATGACTGTGCTTTATCTGTCCTGTTGTTCAGATTTTTCCTCTCCACTTCATTTGGTGATTAAGGCATCGTCACGATTTCCGTTACAAAGGTTGTCATGTGAGAGATGCCCATTGTCTTCTCCAGGTCTTTCCTCTTTCTGTCTGTTCTCTCTCTGTGTGGTTGTTATCCATTTTGGCTGAAGCTTCTCTTTCCTCTTTATACTGTCGGTAGAGCTGCATTTCAGGGCTACCTGAATGCATATATATCTAAGAATTTTAATTCGAGGCTATTTAAATGTATATTTCTATGAATTATGTCATGACTATTAAATGAATTTAATTCAGAGCAATATCAATAGCATGTTTTATGGATTTTGATTCAGTGCTGTTTGATCTCTTACATTCTTTTGTTTTAAATACACAGGTTTTCAAGAATTGTTTTTTAGAATAAATCTGTGGCTATTAAATGCAAATGAATCTGTTGTACTAAATGCACAGGTTTTATTGATTTTAATTCAAGTCTGCTTAAACGCTTCTTTTAACGAATTTTAATATGTGCCTTAGCTATGTCCCTACTGACTTTCACTTCGTCAAATAACTTTGTTGCTGATTCTTTTGTTTTTGTTTGATGTAGTAAACATAATCAGGTTCAATCTCTGATGGTTTATAATGCATTCATGCAGTCGTACGTTTGAATGGACCACACGGTCTTTTGTTATTTGGACATGCGCCGTAATATAACCGACGCACCACGTGTCTAGGTTGAACAGAGCGCCTTGCCAAAAGGAGGCAAAATATGATTTTAAAAAATGTTTTGTAATTAGGAAATACGGTACAAAATTATTTTAGGTAAAGGTAAAGGATCCCGTTACACGCCCATTGAGGCATATTGGGAATATGGTGTTAGGCCCATATTTTCTTGACCATCGGCACACTAGGGGGGAATGTGGTCAGCATCACGCCGGCCGCCTAAACCTTCCCAGAGTTGCTCTGGTACCTAGTTAATGAGGCTGGGTCGACCTTGGAGCCGTTTGCAGTCTCCATGGACCATGGAGCTAGGAAGCCACTGCGCTACCGCGGCTCCACTTTAGATAGTATATTCAATTATTGTTGAATGCTTACTATAGAGTCCTTTCTGGTCATTTATTTCATAGTGCAAACAGGGTAAACGATTCTTACAAATTGTGCATGTTTTCTTTCAATTATTAATTAATTCCTTAAACTTTTTGTTAAGTATTATTGTTTTATGACATGGGGGTGATTAATTTCTGTATTACAGTTTTAAATTGCCATCTAATCAGAAATATAATTTTAAGTTATTTGTCCTGAACCAATTGATCGCGCTTTAACTGCGATTTCATTGTTTCATCCCTGAGGAGCAGGTGTCTTCCAAAATTCATGTCAGCTTCCCCTGTCACGTGCCATCTTTTCAATGTCCTTCCATGTCATCTTTTCCACTTTCATTTATGTCTGCAGAGTTTTTTCTCCATGTGTTTTTGGTCTTGATCTACATATTTTACCCTGGCAATTCCAGAGCAAGGGCAGCATTGTAAAGCTACAATCAGCTTTCCTCAATCTATGCCCTACGCATCTTCAGAGTCTCCTTCTCATCTCTTGTTCCACTGGCTCTTGTCTGGTTCTTATCATCTCATCTCGGTTTAAGCAACTGTCATGTAGTTCTTATGGGCACACGTACGTGTTTCTACGTGAGTATTTTCTTTTCTCGTCTTGCAACCGAACAACAGAACACTTGACTCGAATATAATAAGTTTGATTGAAATAAAAATGTTTGTTTTGGCCGTGTGTTGTAGTTATTTGAATGTCGTTCTAATGTTCGTATTCTCGTGCTTATTTCCACATATTTTCATCCGTAATGATATTGTAGCTGGGATTTGAAAATTCATTTCCATATTTTAGTTAAACTGCCTGAGTATTTATTTGCTTTCTATTATTTACATGTATAATCTGGTTATTGTTGGCCCCATCTTCTACACGGCTTATAGACTTGCCTTGTCTGTTTGTTATCAGTGTTGTTGTTGTTGTTCCTTGTTATGCGCCTGCAATACGATGTTGTCTGTAAAATCTCTGCCTTCTAGCCGTATGTCAGACAAAGCTTCCATTTTTTAAAGCCATTCTCCATTCTCCTAATCAGCTTGATTTCACCAAGGCCCGAAAAAAAGGTAGGCCTACAGACACGACTTTTGACGGACGCCCAGTTTAAATCTGAGTAATCTTCTATACAATCACAGCATCGATTTCCAGCATTCACGTCTTGCACAGTTACAATACAAATTATTCTAAAACCCATGAGTGCATTAGAATATTTATCAACAAACGCTGGCTCTTCTTGACAAGAATATCTTAACATTTTGTGGGTGTTCGCTATCAAAGGACATCTCATCAATAAAATTTAAATACAAAGCTCAGTGGCAACCTAATGAGTGTTTTATTATTGCTGGCTGCCAGAAGACGTGCTTAGTGCTGTGTTTCTGTTCTCAATCCGGCTGTTTTAACTTGACATTTCTGTCTCGGTAGTGCTGTTTTAACTTGACATTTCTGTCTCGGTAGTGCATAACTTGCCAATTTAGAAAATAATCTCGTTCACCTCCTCCAAATTCTCTCTCCTTTTGAAGCCATCGATTTTTGGACAGGGTTGGGAGTCTATGTTTTCGAAGGCGCCCCCCTCCCCTCACTTTATTTCCGTAATTTTTTAGATATGATTGCACGAGCTGTATTCATCACAGATTGCACAGTCTTTTATATTTGGACATGCACCCTAATATAACCTACGGACCCTGTGTCTAGGTTGAACGGGGCGCCTCGCCAAAACGAGGCAAAATTGTATTTAATAATTTTTTTTTTAAAAACGACAATTTGGTCCAACCTGTAGATGTTGACTATGAACATGTTTGCTGTGATTTTGTCTTCGTCTGGTCCTCTGTTTCTAGATCTTCTTCCAGATGTACTCTTTTATTTCATGATGTACGATGTTTCTTAGTCGAGATTGTAATTTATTTATATTTTTAATGCTCCAGATTTCTTCTTTGAGCGTGTCTCATCTTAGTAATTTATTTCATTATGATCTAGTAACCCGCAAAAACACGAAGGGAAAAGTAAGGAGGGGGGATAACTATGATGTGCACTTTGTGCTGCATGTCCCGATGTAGGTACTTATTCTCCTGTGGTCAATTCATTCTTTTTTATTTCATTTAAACTTCAGTGGATCTTTGTAGTCAACCTTGTTTGGACATGCGCAGTAATATGCTATCGACAGATTTTCTCAGTGTGTGTCCTATCGATCCCCAGCGTCTTCTTCTCATTTCTTGTCATGACAACTGCCACTTGTCTGGTTCTTGTCATGACAACTGCCACTTGTCTGGTTCTTGTTATGACAACTGCCACTTGTCTGGTTCTTGTCATTAGTTCCACATTAGTTCAATTATGGCGAAAGGTCAATGCACCATGAAAAAAAATTGAGAGACCTGCGTGCTTTTTGTGGAATTTAGCTTTCACGGTGCAATGCACTTTTCCCGAAGATATGGCAGTTTTGGTTTATTGTTCGTTTTAGGACGTTTCACTAAGAAAATGATAAAATAAGAGGATTCTATAGACACGGGTTTACTGGTCACGGTAACCAGATGACACAAGCTTCTTCTTTCTCAGAGGGTCATACAGAGGATCTCTGTCTAATCCGTTCTTCAAGAAAGTGGGCTATCGGGATCCATGTCCCATATTGTATAATATCCTGGGTACGACTTTGTCTGCGTTTAATTGATCGTTGGAATAATTCACGCAGATGTATATGACCTCTGACGACTGTTTTCAACCTTTCTTGTCCTCTGTCTTGACCGCACTCATTTTCTTTCTACGTTCAAAAACCGTAGGCACGGAAAAACATCATGCGTTCAACACATTCAGAATGCTCGCTACTCAACTGTTCCCCTGTTTCATTGAAGGAATGACCTTTTTTATGTGTCTTATTCACCTCTGGTGTGTTAAAATTATACCATGAATTATCTTTACTGTCTTGTATATTTTTTTTTCTAATTTACTTTAAAACCTGCTACTTCTTTTAGATTCTCTTGCTATCTCATTTATTGTTATTTCTTCTTCTTTCACCTTTCAACTCCTAAAGGAAATAGACCTTCAACAAATGTTTGCCAAGTCTTCCTATCCCGTGCCATCAATTCAAGGTTTGTCCATGTCGTCTTCGCCCCCTTCATGTCTATCTTCAGTTCTATTTTCCATGTGTTCATCTACCTCTCTTACTGTGGAGATTCCAGAAAAAGGTTTGTCTGATGATGCTATCAACAGGTCTTTCTCAGTGTGTGTCCTATCAATCCTCAGCGCCTTCTTCTCGTGTCTTGTCATGACAAATGACATTTGTCTGATTCTTGTCATTAGTTCCACATTAGTGATCATGTCATTGCACTATAATCCTTCTGGTTCTTCGCAAGCACGCATTTATGAAAATCTGTAGCTTTTTGGTTATTGTTATCTTTGTTTATGTATTACTTTTGTTCTCCCATACTTTTCTGTACACACATAATCGTCCTTATAATTTTGTACAAATCGTGTCCATCTCGCTTGCAACCTAAAATGTAGCTAGTGTTATAGTCATAACCAGTGGCGGATCTTCATTTTGGGAACCCTGAAGCTTGAACTCTTGGAGAGGCCCCTTTTATTTAAAAAAAGTGTTGGGAGATTGTAAAGAAACGTATTATAGAGAAAACTGGATTTAGGGGCCCTGCAGCTCAAGCTTCATTAACTTCTTAGTACATCCGCCTCTAGTCATAACCCGTCAGCTTCTTGGGGAACCTAGGCCTTAAACAAAAATGATGTCAAGCCTGTCTGTACTTTAGCATCCACTGAAAGTCTTTTACATGTCCTCATTATAACTTGTATGTCCCGTCTCCCGTTCCATGTCCTCATTATAACTTGTACGTCCCGTCTCCAGTTCTATGTCCTCTTTATTCCTTGTATGTCCTGTCTCCAGTTCTATGTCCTCTTTATTCCTTGTATGTCCCACCTCCAGTTCTGTGTCCTCTTTATTCCTTGTATGTCCCGTCTCCAGTTCTGTGTCCTCTTTATTCCTTGTATGTCCCACCTCCAGTTCTGTGTCCTCTTTATTCCTTGTATGTCCCGTCTCCAGTTCTGTGTCCTCTTTATTCCTTGTATGTCCCACCTCCAGTTCTGTGTCCTCTTTATTCCTTGTATGTCCCGTCTCCAGTTCTATGTCCTCTTTATTCCTTGTATGTCCCGTCTCCAGTTCTGTGTCCTCTTTATTCCTTGTATGTCCCGTCTCCAGTTCTGTGTCCTCTTTATTCCTTGTATGTCCCGTCTCCAGTTCTGTGTCCTCTTTATTCCGTGTATGTCCCGTCTCCAGTTCTGTGTCCTCTTTATTCTTTGTATGTCCCGTCTCCAGTTCTGTGCCCTCTTTATTCCTTGTACGCCCCGTCTCCAGTTCCATGTCCTCATTATAACCTGTACGTCCCGTCTCCAGTTCCATGTCCTCTTTATTCCTTGTATGTCCCGTCTCCAGTTCCATGTCTTCTTTATTATTTGTATGTCTCGTCTCCAGTTCTGTGTCCTCTTTATTCTTTATATGTCCCGTCTCCAGTTCTGTGTCCTCTTTATTCCTTGTATGTCTCGTCTCCAGTTCTGTATTCCAATTGTTTTTTGGTGTTCCTCTATTACCCTGTAGATTCCAAAATAAGGACTGCCTTGTAATATTTCTCTAGGTTGTACCATGAACCTCATTAACAAATGAACCTTTATTTCTTGGGTGGCTTAGTTCGGTTTGTTAAAGTTACCTTTGTTTGACTTGTCCACTGTCTTGTCGAAGTATTTTTAAATGTTATTATTATTTTTGATTTCTTTGCTTAACGTTTCTATATCAATAATCTGACCCTGTGCGTCCAATTGACAGAGCGGTTACAGCGCTGGTCTCTCGCGGCAAAGGTACTGGGTTCGATTCACGGTATCGACGTGCTCCAGTCTTCCTAGCTGTAAATGGATACATGGCTTTGCTCTTGAGTTAGGAAAGGAAAAGGCAGCGAGGAACGGAACTGGTCACCCCCATCTCTCGATGGACCTAGCATTGTGAAGTCTCTAACACTTCACTACCCTCCGCCAGTATCTGCTATGGGGCTACCTTTATCTTTTACTCTTAACCTGATCATGTTAGAATACAACCTGCATTGTAATGCTATCAGTTGATTTCTCAATGTCTATCCTATCCAATGCCAACGTCAATTACTTACCTCGATCCACCAACTTTGATCTGGTTCTGTCCAGTAGTATAAATCTGATGATCATTTCATATCAGGTTAATCCTTCTATTCTGCGCGCGCATTTATGAAAGTCTGTAACTTGTTGGTTGTAGTTTTTGTTGTTCCTCATATCTCAGAGCAGAGCCACACAATAGGACTGCCGTCACATTAGAGTTGAATATTCTTATTTTTATGTTGATTTCTCTGAAGAATTCTTATATTTCCAAATTGAATGAAAACTTCTCTTGTCTTGTATATCTCTTATTTTGATATGACTGCTTTTTGTTCCAACTTTGACTATATTGTTGCCAGGATATATGAATGCGTCCACATCTTGAAGAAATTTTTCTCCAAGTGCAGTCAGGCTAATATTTTCTACATTTGTTGTCATAATCTTTGTCTTTTTCTTGTATATTTGTAGGCTCCTTGCTATGATATCTCATCAATTATTCTCATTTTCACTTGCATCTGGTTACGCTTTTTTTAAATAGAATAATCCTGTCATCGGCACAATCTACATCGTCCACCTGTTTTGTTGGAGTCAACGAATTCTATTTCTGTTAGTTCCTGTCGTTGTTTTCATCATCCAGTCTATAGCCAGTTTAAAAAAAAGGGTGACAAAATGCATGCTGGACCCACTCCAGTTCTTATCTCAAACAATTCTTTTAGTTGTCCTTCGCTAAGAATTCTGCATTTCAATCCCTCAACAGTAGCAGCCAATGGCACCTGAGGGAAACCAGGAATTCGATACTCCTTTCACCTCTCCTCATTTTCTCCCACTCAAAAAAAAAAAAAAAGTGTAAAAGACTGAAGTGTTAATCTGACTGTTTCTTCACAACTGGCGCAGCATTTAACGTCAAGCTCTAGACAACTAATTAGTTTGCCTACAACGACGGGCCGGCTAGGCTGGTTTAATGGCCGAGTAGTAGAATGTTCAGGAAATTGTTTCGTTTATCTTCTAGGTCAGTGATGCTGATAACCGAAGCGTGAGATTCTGTGATAGCAATCACACGAGCTCTTCCAAGTCACGTGGCTTGCAGAAGTTTTTTTTTTTTTTAAATTTTGTCTGGAAGCGTACCTGTAAGTAGTCTCTTCTGGTTAATGTTGTTGAATATTTAAACCAGCGGTAGGCAACCCGTGAGCAAAGGGGTCTACTTTAGAAACACTGAGCCATCTAAAGATCTACCTTGTTAAAATCATGTCTGCAGAATTAGGGGGAAAATCGGTTTCAATAAACCGTTTTAAAGTTATGGCTGCCGTGCATCATTACTAAATGTTGGAGAAGGCTAGTCTAAAATTTACTTAGCTTAACGAAAATATCTATCGAATCATCACTAGTGATCAACGGTGCAAATTAGGATCGACCGGCTACCGACTCCTAATTTAGACAAAGCCCAAAGACACGGACAGTTAATTAGAACATTTCAGCACTGAAACAATTCCGAACATTAAAACAAGAATCAAAATGCATTATTGTCCCTAAGTCTGTTAAAAAGATATTTTTGTCAAGCGACTCAAAGTACTTTCAGAACTAGAACCAACGGAAGAATAATTTGCAATCATAAATGTGCAAGATATTGCACTACTCATGGTTGAAAGAGTAGAAAATTTTGAAGAATTAGTGCAATGATTTCCACGTCCGAGGTATGACCCAAACGAAGGTTATATGAGTGTTTCTGAATATTGCGGGACAAACTCAGGGGCCTGGGATTTTTTTTCTTCTTAACCTTTCAGTATGAGTGTGATTGAAATAGGAGAAGATATCTATAAAATACTGATAGGTCTCTAGAGATCTTTGAGGTTGCGCCATAGGGAGCATCGCCACTTGGTGAGATAGGCAGCTTAATCAAATTTCTGAAACCATCCATATTCACAATTTTGAACCCAGCTGACGGATAAGCCAATTCTGATTTCAGAAACTGATAAAATCTGGTCTGTCTTTTCCCACATTATACCACGGTAAATATGGATTTTCAACTCCTGGTACATTCAAAAATACCCCCAAAGAAATACACTACTCATTCCCAGCCTTTTCCCAGTTTTGGATTCCTGATATTTATTTTAAATAAAAATCAATATTAATGATTGACTATAAATAAATATTTTAATTGCAAGACAAACCTCATTTTTAAACATTTGTTTAGACATCTTCTTCTTCTTATTGAATCCTTAGCCCCTGACTGACAAAGCAGTCAGTGGTCATCACGCCTAGTGGCTTCTTGTAGAGCAGCAACAAACTGTCCACATTATGATCGGTCGGCAGCCATCCTTCGTGCTGTGGCTCAACTCTGGTTCGTGCTTTGCATCTCAGCCTCCACTGTTCTCCGCCAGGTTGTCTTTGGTCTGCCTCTCTTTCGCCGGCCTTCTGGGGTCCATAGCATAACAGTTCTGTAGATGGTGCCAGGGTCCCTTTTGAGGACACGGCGAACCCCGTTACAGCGCCTGCCTGTAATGATGGTGTGTATGCCTTTTTGGCTGTAGTTTAAACATGATTTTTTTTTAAAATGGTCTCACTTCTGTTTGAAGCAACCATGCAGAGATTTTGAAGGGTTTTTTTCGGCTTAGAGTTTGTACATCATACGGTAGTCTGCATCTAGCCCAACGCTCTGTATTCGTTTCCTACGACATGTGGGGGAAGGTACGTTCTTTGCTCCCCTCCGGAATCCCGGTAACATACGGAGTGATGATAATTAATAACCAGACAAGTACTAGCGGGCGCCGTGTAGTTCCATGTGGTCTCTGATGAAAGAAAGAACGACTATGACTACTACTCCTAGAGGCATATCATACAAAGTGACTAATATGAGGTTGTGAATGAGGCTGGCTCAGAAACTGAAGAAATCTGGTCAGAGGAACAGGCTGGCTTTAGACCAAAAAGAAGTACCTCAGAACAAATCTTCAATATTAGATTACTGATCGAAAAACATCTCCAGCATCAACGCGATTTATACCATAACTTCATCGATTTCACAAAAGCCTTCGATCGAATCTGGCATGAAGGCTTATGACAAATAATGAGAAAATTCAATTTTGATACCAACATCATAGATATTATTGAAGCACTATACAAGGACGCAAGCAGTGCTGTTTTTGCAAGCAATGACATTGGAGATATTTTCAAAACAACTGTAGGAGTTCGTCAGGGATGTATCCTATCCCCAGTGCTCTTTAATATATATCTAGAACATATTATGCAGGAGGCTCTCTACGATTATAAAACAACCATATCGATTGGAGGCCGACCTCTTTGCAATCTACGTTTTGCTCATGATATTGATCTTATAGCTGGAACAGAATCAGAACTTCAAGACCTTACCTCTAGACTGGAGAAAGTAACAAGAACGTATGGGATGGAAATCAATATAGAAAAAAAAGCAAGATATTGGTGAATAGCCAGCCATAAGAAACATGTTCCGACCAACATTACGTTAAATGGGCAAACGTTAGAAGAAGTTAACACCTTTAAATATTTGGGGTCCACTATATGTAGGAATGGAAGATCAAGTAAAGAAATCAAGACAAGACTTGAGATGGCCTCAGCTACCATGACAAGGCTGAATGTGATCTGGAAAAGTAACATCATTTTTCAGGTGAAGATCAAATTATACAAATCACTTGTATTATCTATTCTCTTGTATGGTTGTGAGGGCTGGACACTCACTGCAGATACGGAGCGAAGGATTCGGGCTTTCGAGTATAAATGTTATAGAAGAATCTTGCGCATTTGCTATAAAGAGCACAAAACAAATGTCTATGTTAGAGAGAAGATAAACACCTATGCAGGCCACCAAGAACCACTTTTGTCAATAGTGAAACGTCGAAAGCTTGCCTGGTTTGGGCATGTAACTCGTCATGACTCCCTTTCGAAAACGATCCTCCAGGGAACAGTCGAAGGTAAACGGAGAAGAGGAAGGCAAAGAAAATCCTGGGCTGATAACATCAAAGAATGGCCAGGGCACGGTTTTTCCACACTTGTACGCATTGCTGAGGATAGAGAGCAGTGGAGGACCCTGTCTGCTGATGCTTCCACCATGGCACCCCTACGACCCATGACGGGTTACGGGTTGAGATGAGATGATGAATGAGGCTGGCAATCTCATTATGAGAAACCAATTGCTACAGAAACCAACTCTGCCAAGCATATCAATGCTTGTTGCAGGTTTCATGCTAAGGGATCACTAGTTGCTACATGCTCTATAAAGCATATCAATGCTTGTTGGAGGTTTCATGCTAAGGGATCAGTAGTTGCTACATGCTCTATAAAGAACGAAAAAGAACCTGTAGACCATCATGATGAAATCCCAGTGGAATAAGAGACTATGGCGTGAGAGAGGACACACAATAAAGAGACTAGCTGATAGCATTACATGGCAAGCCTTCTTCTGGAATCCCCAGTTATGAGAGGTAGAGAGAGAGAAAGACGTTGAGAGGAACGTGTTGATGATTAAGAGTTTAATGACCTCTGAAAGTTGAGAGAAAAAATTTATGCATTATTATTTTTTTATAACACTTTTCCTTTTTGGAAAAAAATTTCCGTTCGCGTGAAAATCTTATCAAGACGAGAATGGCAAATGGTGCGAGTCCTGTGTTTTGGGAAAGAGTGTTCTAGAAGAACTCCTGACCTACATTTTGGGGAAGAGTCATGTCCTACATTTTAGAGCATAATGTTTTAGAAGAACTAGTGATCTACATTTTAGAAAAGAGTGTTCTAGAAGAACCCATGCCCTACTTTTTTTAGAAATGGTGTTCTAGAAGAAATCGTGACCTTCATCTTTAAGAAATAGTGTTCTAGAAAAAACTGTGACCCACATTTCGGGGGAATAGTGCTCTAGAAGATCTCGTGCCCTACATTTTAGAAAATAATGTTCTAGAAGAACTCAAGATTTTCAAGACAAAACCGATTTCTATTTTCTAATGTGTTGAGCAGAAGGTAACTTCATATTATAACCCCTGGCGTCAATATGTATTTTTGTTCTTGTATATTCCTCCACGTCTCGCTTTGATGTGACGGTGTTTATAAATATGTAAAAAAAATCGTCTTAATGTCAGTCTTCTTTCATCTGATGATAAAACACGTTTAACAGGCTCTTAACATAATATTTTTGTTGCACTCAGCAAAGTGTGACGTGCGTGCACAATATTTTTTTCTTTGGAACTCTGAATGCAACTGCTCTTTTTCCGAGCCCACGTGAAAGCAATTCTTGTTTCCTGAGACAAAATAAGACTTCTGATATCGCACCAGAAACGCCCATGAGAGCACTTGCGTTATCCTCACGTATATCGACACTGCTCCATGTCGACGTCCACTAGGTGGGTCGGTGCACGAGACAGCTGTAAGTTAAACATTTCCAAGCATTACCTATGGGCTATCATCATCACCATAATAATCATCAAATCGTTGTCTTCGTCATCATTATCATCATCAAGACAAAATCATCTTCATCAAAAACAACAACATCGTCATAAAAACATCATCATCATCATCATTGTCATGAAATATTCTAATCCACATATATAAATTATTAGGTAAATATGAAGCCTAACAAATAAAATTAATAAAGAGAAGAGCAATGGTAAAATGACAGTGCTGTCACAAGGAATGTACTCGAAATCCCCCTTGTTTTCTGCTTCGTCTGCAAATTGTAACGCTTTCACGTTGATAGTAAAAGCTTACTGTATTATACCCGCTTTCTTCAATGAAACGTGTGCTGTATTTCTTGGAAAAACATTAAGAGGCAGACTGCGTAATGACCTAAATTAATCCTAACATTAATTATACTGCGTTACCAAAACGAACGAACAGATGGACAAAAGGATAGCGAGAAGGGAGAGGCAGAAAGCCGAACATTAAACACGCGTCGCGCGATATACAAATGCTACCATCACGCGTGTAAGTCTACAAGCACTAACTTTTTCAGACGGACAGTGATAAAATACACTACCCTTTCCCAGAGTTAGGTTTATAAATCATAACAAACTCTTATTAGAAAAGATAACAATAGATGGGTTTACGTTTGAACACATAACAGTACCCAGACAGCACATCTTCGAAACAGGAGGTAGAAGAAATTGCATATTTTGAACGCCGCCACGTAGCTCCTTTAAATTAGTATTTTTGGGTTCCTTAGGGCTTGCTGACAAATAATATGTAAAACGTTACGCAAATAGTCCAGGAATTAATAAATTATACCCAAAATAAAATATTGGGGGTGCCTGACAGCATAAAATCATTTCTGCTCCTAAGATTTTTTTTTAACGTGTTTGAAAAAAATTTACGTTACAGAAATAGCCTACCATGTAAACTCCAAATTGATTGGAGCGCAACAAATGAAAGCCTAACCACGATTGGTCGGGCTATAAATACTATCTTGGTTGTTAGGGGAAACGGGGAAAGGTAACATTTTTTCAAACACTTGTCGAAACGGGGCTCATTGGTCAGACTCGCTGATATACACACTTGGGAGCGTTAGTTCGAAACCACTTGTTTAAATACACTTGATAAAGCATCAGTGCGTTGAAGCCAGCTTATATTTGACTCAATAAAAGCCTGGAAGATAAGCAGATGGAAATTTGTGCCAGTTTGTGCCAGAATTCATTGCTAATCAACGTATCTGTGTTATTCGTATGAATTGTGGTAAGCTTGAACCATTTAATATCTTTTAATGAAAATTGAATGTGAATTGTTGATTTATGCCTGTATATATATGTGTAGTTCAGTGGCAAACGTGAGGTAAAGCCTAAAATGCTCCAGCCTGAACAGAGGGTGTCGGAGAGAAGTAAAACGGCATGGAATGGCCAAACAGTACACTGACACCTGGATGATTGACTAGAAAGAAATAATGCTGGAAGTGCAGAGGCGTAGTAACCATTAAGAAGGGTAATACTGGAATAAAGTATTTCAGATGAAGCTGACTGTTGGCCTAACGCTCTGAACGCAATGTTTGTGATGTATTGTGATCAGTGTAAAAAGAAAATATAAACTAGTTATGAAGTAGAAGGTACATCCTTCTTGATTTCAGGGACAGTGGTCTTGATGGTACTGAGCAGCATCTGGTCAGAGATTTGCTGAATCCAGAGTCGGACAGCATACTCCTTGGTCTTTTTAGCTATCAGTGAGGTGTCTCCTGAGCCCAGAGGAGAAATCGAGCAGAGGAGTCCTTTCCTGCCGCCATCACTCAAGATAAGCAGAGTTGGCCAGCTGAGCTCAACATTATGTCCCCTCATCTTGAACTGACTTTTTAAAATTAATATTAAGAGGGGAATTTACTTGTCTTAAAATCAGGAACTGTGAACATCTCCAATACTGGTCCCTAAAGACAAACTATTGAAGTCATGATGACAAATACCAACAGAGCTTGAACAAAACAAAACCAGTATTACCTCATTTTACTACTACACAACTGACACACATAGAACATTTGTAATAATATATGTCACTACAATATTCATATTAAATACATTCTGTACATAACTTGTAATTTAAATTGATTGTGATTCCTGGTTCCCTTGTAGTTGAATCAGGACACATATTCATTCATGCCAGTAATGAATACATATTGTTATTTGACAGTTTATCAGTGACTCTTTTAAGATATCTTTGTAGAGTGTTATATGTATGTGAGTGTCACAGTGTTGTCAAGAGTAGTGGATTAAATTAAATTGTTTATCTGTCTGTTGTTGTGACTTACACTTCACCATACTCATACCCTAGACACATAACGTAGCATCACACTATTCCAGAATAATTCTGACTGAGATATATAGATATGTGGTAGCAAGTAAGGTTATATATAATACACTACTCTTATTAGATATATATATACCTTCACAGCTGATCTCAGTCAGTACACTAAGTCCCCTATAAATATTTATAACATCCCACTTCACCACAATCATCAACATCTCCTTTTTTCACTTCTTGTGAAATATCGATGCTCGAAAGCTTACGACAAAAACCAAACACTCTCCAGCAGCAGTTTGTGCTGCAGTTTATTTTATATAATGAGATTGCCAGTTCGGTGCAAAACCACATTAGTTGTCTCTTGCCACATGTCTAAAGGAACACTTGTCATATTCCGTATTTGTCTCTACAGAGACACCCATGATTTACAAGACGTATCTGTTGTCTAGTGTTCTACTTCTTTATTTCCTACGAGTGCCTGATAACATACCTTTATATTTGTTTCATATTAATTTACAATAATAAATATTTGTTTTGGAGAAAGGTATTTCTGGCACCACAATCACTATAGGAGAATCTACGTGTTTCATAATATCGCTCATATAATAGTAGCCCCCTTCATAACTGACTACAGGAATGCGCCCCAGAGTTGATAGCCCTCAGCTGCTATTATACGAGGGGCGTTCAGAAAGTAATGCACCACATCGTTTTTCTCAGGAGCTGTTTATTCAAAAAGCATGAAATTTATACACAATATACATGGATATGTCATGTAAACATCGGTATTATTCAACATAATCCCCATCAAATTGTACGGTTTTATGCCAGCGCGAAACAAGTGCATGTATTCCTAGCCCGTACCAGATTTTGTCTTGATCATGTAGCCATTTCTTCGCTGCATGAATCACTCCTTCATCATCTTCAAACCTTGTTCCACGGAGTGCATCTTTAAGTGGACCAAATAGATGAAAATCAGAGGGTGCCAAATCGGGATTATAGGGTGGATGGGGTAGTACAGTCCAACCAATTTGGTGATTGCTTCCCGTGTTGCCAGACTTGTGTGAGGGCGCGCATTGTCGTGAAGGAGAAGCAGGTCTGCTGGATTCTTGTGCGGCCGAACTCTGCGAAAACGTTGATTGAGTTTTTTCAATGTCTTAATGTAAGCTTGCGAATTGATTGTCTCTCCTCTTGGCATACCGTCCACAAGAATCACACCTTCAATGTCCCAAAAGACAGTGATCATGACCTTTCCTGCTGAAGGAATTGTCTTGAATTTCTTTCTTCTTGGTGATTGCGGATGATGCTACTCCATTGACTGTCTTTTTGTCTCAGGTTCAAAATGATGTGCCCAGGTTTCGTCACCTGTAACGATCTTAGCCAAAAAGTTCTCTCCATCAGCATTGAAACGCTCTAACAATTCAGAAGAAATTGCTTTCATTTGCAATCGGTGGTCATTTGTGAGACTTCGAGGAACCCATCTTGCACAAACCTTAGAAAATCCGAGAGTTTTTATAACTGCATTTGCACTACCAATGCTGACTGACAGCTGTAAGGCCAATTGTTGAGTAGTGATTCGCCTATCAGTAAGAATAATGCCCTCAGCGCATTTCAACATTTCTGCGTTGGTGGCTGTGGCAGGATGTCCACAGCGCGGCCGATCAAGCAGCTCCGTATCTCCACTTCCTGATTCTTTGATTCTCTGAACCCAGCGACTGACTGTACTCCTGTCGACTGCAAAACTTCCATACACATCACATAGACGCTTGTGAATATTCACAACAGTTTCCTTCTCTGCAAAGAGAAATTCTATCACAATTCGCTGTTTATAACGCAAGTTGCTAACACGCTCCATTTCAACGGTTTAGGGCAGCCGTATTATTTGGCCGGTTGCAGTGCAATTTGGTGCACATAATTGGCATATGCCATATTTGAAGTGTGCAAAATTTCATGCTTCTATCTTTATTACTAGCTGAGAAAAACGATGTGGTGCATTACTTTCTGAATGCCCCTCGTATAATGCTCATATAACTGCTAATTATATACAGACTTCCTCAAAAACCAATAATTTTTTTTTTATAAAGGGAGACTTCCTCAAAACCAATATTTTTTTTTTCTAAAGGGGGGGGGGTGGGGGGGCGGGGGTGTTTGGGAAATTTGATTCGTGATGAAGTATTAATAATTGTTGTGGTTAACTTTCTAAATATTTTGTGTATATGTTTTAAAATTAGAATGCACTGTTAATGTTGCTTAGTTGACACTGAGGTAAAATCTAAAACGCATATATCTTTTCTCACACACTAGATATATAAAAACAATATGTTTTGAAGTATGTCGCGAAACATATATATTTGTCTAGAATCTACGAGAATATTCGAAAAATATCTCTCATGGGAAAAGCTATGTCCTTTGTGCTGAGTTAGAAAATGCAGGTTGTCATAAGAATCTAATGATTTTAATCCTGTTAATATTTTTAACGTTTTCTATTTTGCTATGATTTAAAGATTTTTACTTACATGCTTAATGTCAAGTTGCGTGCACTGGTAATTAGTTCTATGTAATATTGATATAAGTCGATTTTCCCATTGTACTTAACATTAATGTAACTTAATTTATGTTATCCTACATCATTAACGTAAACTTGATTTTCCTGTTCTACGTAAGATTAATGTAACTTGATTCTCTCTTATTCTACACCTTTAATTAATGTAACTTGATTTTCTTGTCCTACCTAAAATTAATGTAACTTGATTTTCTTGTCCTACGTAACATTAATGTAACTTGATTTTCCTGTCCTACCAAAATTTAATGTAACTTGATTTTCCTGTCCTACAAAAATGTGATTTTCTTGAAAACTTGGTACGAGCTTCCTGGAAGAGGATCATCTACAATGGTGGCTCCATGCTCCATAAGGAGTGCAATAGGAAAATAATGATGATGATACCGTTAATGTAACTTGATATTCTTGTTCTAAATAACATTATTGTAAACCTGATTGCTCCGTCCTACATAACATTAATGAAACCCTAATTTCCCTGTCCTAAATAACGTTAATGTAAACCTGATTGCTCCGTCATATGTAACATTAATGAAACCCTAATTTCCCTGTCCTACATAACATTAATGAAACCTTAATTTCCCTGACTACATAACATTAATGTAAACCTAATTGCTCCGTCCTACATAACATTAATTAAACCCTAATTTTCCTGTCCTACACAACATTAATGAAACCCTAATTTCCCTGTCCTACATAACATCAATGTAAACCTGATTAATCCGTCCTACGTAACATTAATGAAACCCTAATCTCCCTGTCCTACATAACATTGCCACCTCAGATTGGGCGAAAAAAAGCTCTCACAACAAACCGAAGAGAGGAGAAAAAGTCGAAAGATGCATCAGGAACATAAGCAGCTGAGGGCTGTCACCTCAGGGGCGCATTCCCGTAGTCAGTTATGACTGAAGGGGCTATTATTATTACATAACATTAATGAAACCCTAATTTTCCTGTCCAACATAACATTAATGTAAACCTGATTGCCCCGTCCTACGTAACAATAATGAAACCCTAATTTCCCTGTCCTACATAACATTAATGAAACCCTAATTTCCCTGTCCTACATAACATTAATGTAACCCTAATTTCCCTGTCCTTCATAACATTAATGAAACCCTAATTTCCATGTCCTACGTAACATTAATGAAACCTTAATTTCCCTGTACTACATAACATTAATGAAACCCTAATTTCCATGTCCTACGTAATATTAATGAAACCCTAATTTCCCTGTCCTACGTAACATTAATGAAACCCTGATTTCCCTGTCCTAGATAACATTTATGAAACCCTAATTTCACTGTCCTACGTAACATTTATGAAACCCTAATTTCACTGTCCTACGTAACATTTATGAAACCCTAATTTCCCTGTCCTACGTAACATTTATAAAACCCTAATTTCACTGCCCTACTGTTAACTGTTAGTGTAACTTGATTTCCCCATTATGTTCATACTTTTCTGTTCCTCTTGTCGTGAAATGTACATACGCCTATTCGTAAATGACACTAGCAGACCCCACTGCTGTGCTGAGAGTGTGATATGGATTGAAGGGAGATAAGAACAGGAGCACAGACAGATACCTGTTTTCTCTCCATGTTTAATTTGCTGGCGTGTCTGACCTGTTTTCCTCCATGTTTAATTTGTGGGCATGTCTGGTTTATATTAATCAATTTATCTCCCTTCACCGTCCCAGGGGCTCGCAAGTTATCTCGGACCGGTGATCTGAGCCTACCGTTATTCAGATGGTGGGTTATTTATTTCATTTTTAAATGCGTTACTTCTTCCTAGGACAAAAGACAAATAATATTGCCTATGTTAAGGCCACATGGCCTTCGTCAAGGACAAATGAACTAAAGCAGGAAGAGGGAAAAAAACAGCGAGAACTAAGTGAAAAATATAAGAAATAAATAAAGATAATACAACGCTTGCATTAGCTTAGCCTCACGTAATAATTCCGACCACGTGATGCACGGATTAAATCAGTTTTATTTAGTTTTCATCGTTTTTTTGCATTTAATTCTTACCATTATTCTTGTCTGTTTTTTGTCGTCTGTCTGTAATGAAGGCCTTGTGGCCGTAACTTAGACACTTATCTTTGTCCTATTATAGTAAGATTTTTTAACTTATCATTGACCGCTGTCTTACTGCAGTCCTTTACATTTCTTACAACATTATTGAGACGTAGTGTTCATTACACTTGAAATTTGAGCATCACGTAAACTATATTCCATAACTGCAACACGTCCTTGCAATTTAAACACGTACATGGTTCCGCTTTTGGCGTTATGGCCTTCGCTATTTAACCTGCACTCAGCTCAAGGTCTTCATTGTGAACACGCATCCTGCTTGAGACTGCTGCGGCGCTTTATGTAGCGATTTGCTTTATAAGATGCGTTTGCCAGCCCCCTGCACAACTTTATACTACTTGCCTTGTACGACATGTCTGGGGGTTCAATATATTCTTTTTTTTTTTTTTTTTTAATTACACGCTTTGTCCATGTAACTGACTCGAACAACCTGCAGTGCAAAATGCATAGCAACGTCTGACTCAGCACGAAATGAAAAAGGCTTCACTAACCAGTAGCCAATCTCGTATTTACTTTTCTAAATTCTTCAATAGAAAATAAAATGTATCTCCTACGGACATCTGTACGAACTACAAAAGACAGTGAAGTTTATACAAGAAACAAGATTGCAGATATAGACAATATATTTCAAGCGAACGAAAGAAGAAGTCGCCTTGTACGACATGCCTGATGGAGCAGTAGGCATATTCTTTCATCAGAGACCTCCGGGGACCCTACGGGGTATAGCATTTATATACGACAGTTAGAAAAAATATTACGGATGTATTAAGTGAAGGATTAGATATATTCACGATTTAGTGAAGGGTCATATATATTCAGTATTTAGTGGAAATAACGGCATGCTGGAATGATGAACTTGGCGAAACAATATAAACAAACAAAAAACTTGATAAAGACCTGGCTAAAATCTAAGACACAAGAGGATTATATTAAGTCCAGAACACTAAGAAGTGGCAAACGAGTAATCAAGATACAAAAGAATATTCATGGCGTGAATACAATGAACAGCGAACAGATGGCGAAGAAAGGACAGAAAGAGAAGAATATAACGCACAGAACGAGTTACTGTTTGCAGGTAACAAAAGTCTAATGTATGAAGATAAATACGAATCGCTAAAATATACAGTAACACTTAATTCAACCTTTGGAAGACGAATACATCAAAGACATAAATTATGAAGATTAGCATATCTCCAAGCCTACTTATCATACATGTCAACAACATCGAGCTTGGGCAGTTCAAACATCTAGGAAGCATTTTTACTGAAAATTGAAGATTTGACAGAGAAATTGAAACGAGATATCAAAAAGTCAGGGCAGTGACTAACCACCATTCACCACTACTCAAATCACAGAATATTAGTCTGGAAACTCATCGGCAGCTAAAAATAGTAAATTCTTACCTATTCTGTGCTTTCAATGTCAAACAAGATCCCTGATTAACGCACAGGAGAGGACAATGCCATCCTGTGAGATGAGATGTTTGAGAAAAGCTATCGATTTTACCAGGAGAGACAGAATGAGAAATGGTGACATCATAAACAATTGTAGGAACTACAGCCTGCAAAAAGTATATAAATACACAGAAAATCAAGTGGTTTGGTCATCTCAGCAGTGGAGCCCCATTAATTACCAGTGCACGTCTACAACACTAGAGATCTGGGCTCAGAGCGCGGGGAAGACAAAGAAAGATGGATAAACAATATCACAGACATCCTACAACACTAGAGATCTGGGCGGGGAAGACAAAGAAAGATGGATAGACAATATCACAGACATCCTACAACACTAGAGATCTGGGCGGGGAAGACAAAGAAAGATGGATAGACAATATCACAGACATCCTACAACACTAGAGATCTGAGCGGGGAAGACAAAGAAAGATGGATAGACAATATCACAGACATCCTACAACACTAGAGATCTGGGCGGGAAGACAAAGAAAGATGGATAGGCAATATCACAGACATCCTACAACACTAGAGATCTGGGCGGGGAAGACAAAGAAAGATGGATAGACCATATCACAGACATCCTACAACAACACGGGCTTGCAGCAGTCAATGCGACAGACTTGGCTCATGAACACAAACTTCAGCTTCACACAAAGCTTCACACAAAGCTTCCTACAAAGCTTCACACAAAGCTTCACGGCAGTAGTGGAAGGAAAAAGTAAGTACTTAAGTGAAGGGTCAGATACATTTAGTATTTAGTGAAGGGTCAGACATATTCACCGCTTATAGTAAATTTAAAAAAAAAATAAAAAAATAAAAAACCTACTCCGGCTCAAACTAGGAGCCAGATACTTTAGAATAGTTGAACCCACCTGTGAAGAATGTGAGTAACATAATACGACTTAACACTTCCTGCTGGGCTGCAAGAAATATGACCAACACAGACCAAACATAATACGTTACTGCACAAATTGCAAAAATAGACTAAAGTCAATGTCGAAAAGGGATTTGCACCAAATCCCCACAAGTGTAACAACAGTTTTTAAAAGCAATTTATTACAAACACAAAAGCCATTTTTTAGCAGACGGCAGGATTAAAAGAGGAGAAAAATTGTCACATAGACTTCTAATGGTCGCACATTGTCTGCAATAACACCAATAATACTAACAAACCACCATCATTGAGGAATGTTCCAGATCAGTACCGTACTAAAACATGCACAAATAGGAAATACGTAACACAAAAAGAACGCGTCACGATAAAACCGACACTTCTGTGCGTTTGGATATGGTTGAAAGAAGCGCTCTACGCTCAAACGCAGCAAATAAACACAGAAAGCACTGTTTAATGAAGGTGATAGATAGTTTACATGTAATGAGAGGTCAAGGATATTCTGTATTTAATGAGAAAGCAGTGCTCTGATATATTAATTATATACTTATTGAGGGGCTAGGACATTTTAGATACATATTGCACTGGAAAGTACATTCATTTGCCCACATTTCTGTATATTTATTTTCACTAAAACCTTTGTGGATGATTTTATATAAATTTTTAAAGTATGTCAGGTAAGTGTTTTTTACCTAATTATATATGTAAAATATACAAATTGGTATATTTGTGATGCTATATTGCTTCTAATGCATGGATTTTAATTTTCGGTACCGTAATTATTTCCCTGAAGCAAACAGAATTCAAGTTTTTCAAACATAGTTTCATGTGTAAAAATAATTTTGACTGGCTAATTTTTATTAACCATGGGGTCCTTTGATGGGTCATCGAAATAATGTGGCTGGAGGTATTCCAGTAGAGTGGTAGGGTACCTCCTTATATGCAAATAAAGCTGCAGGTAAGAACAAATCAGAGGATTCTGGTTTCTCCTGTGCGAGCTTACGTAAAATTGTAAGTAGAGTCCCGTTATATCTTTCCACTTGTCCAATCCATTGTGGATAATAAAATGTGCGGACGAGAATATTTTGAAAAATCCTAAAAACTTCGTCAGTTTCCCTCTGAACTGTGAACCATTGTCAGTTAATATCTGATAAGGGTATCCTAATCTTGTTAATATTGAGACCAAAGCATCTCCTACATGTACTGAGTCTGCTGAGGGTAGAGCAATTGCTTCCCCTCACACAGTACATGTCTACCAGAGAAAGGATGTATTTTTTTGGAAACTGATGAAAAGCGCATACAGTCTGCTGAAATGAAGAATTTAATTAAAAGTAAGCTGCGAAGTATGAAATAGCCCATGGAATCAATAAAGGAACATACCAGAGATGATTCCTACATAGCAGGGGGATACTGAGGTGAGTAAAGTTTGTGTAAAAGTGTAATTCCTTCCTTTTTTCTTAATTTTCTCAAAACCTCATTTTTCACACAAATGTGGGCACGTTGCCCATGATTTTTTCAAAAACTATTAGTGATACAGAAGTAAATTTTGGGCCACTTGCTGTACACATAATGCTCATTAAAATAAACTAAAATAAAGGATATATGTTAACAAACTACAAAACTGTAAAGAAATAGCTAAGATACCCCCCTTAAAAATTTCAACTATTTTTCGATTGGTATGTTAAAATCCAAAAAAACTCAGATATCAAACCAATCAAAATTATTTTAGTATACAATCATTATCATATATTAACAAATGAAATGGCCACATTTCATAACTCAAGTTATACTCACATTTGAGATATCTTGGGCAACAAAATACCCAAAAAAGCTCAAATTTGCCCTTTTTTCACTGTTTTTCCGCCATAGATTGCAAGTTTTTAGTATATACCTCAATGTTTTGTTTTTTTTCAGTCATTTTGCTTGTATAAATAACCAGATATAGATATTAACTTATAATTCTGTGTTTTTCATTTTGGGGGTTTAACCTCCCCTTAAGCACTTGTATACTCACAACACATTAACCAAATCTCTGTGGTAAACAAGTCTATTATAAAGAACTTGTATGTCAACTGTATTGCAATATCAACAATCAACTCTTGATCCTAGGTGCACTTCCCATTCAATAGTGCACGACACTATTCATCATTTATTTATCATCAGTATAGTAGTGATAGTGCATCAGCATAATCCGTTAATTTATTACCGTAAGTGTAATAAATGACTATGTAAATACAATCACACTGTAAACATTAACAATGTAAACAATGTAAACAACAACAATGTAAACATAAACAATGTAAACAATAACAAAGATCAGAAACAATACAAAAACATTCGGAGTAAAAAAAAAAAAAATAAAGCGGAAAGTAAAGAAATATCACAAAAAATGTGATGATATCTGCGATAGAATCAAACAAAATACATGACACTACAGTGTACAAACAAAAATGTTGTATAAAACTGAACAATAGAAAAGAGGAGGCTAGCAAATACAAACAAATCAAAACAAAACTAAAGAGTGCGAAAAAATAACGAAAACAATACTAACACATGTCATCACAACTAACAAAAATAGCAACTAAAGTCGCTTTTGCAAATTCCAGTATCGGAAATTTGCACACCCTACATAAAACGCTCACGATAGACAACCTCTATGACGTGGTACAATCTAAGGGAGACACCACCCAACCGAAAACCCGCGAAATATAAACATATAAATACATAAATAACATATAAATATATAACATATAACAAATGACAAAAGAATGAGATGAAACACAGAAGACTCAGTAGAAGTATAAGGGCACGGTTTACGAACAAACAGGCCACTTAACTTATGGATATCCAATCGTAGAACAGCAGAAAAAACAGATGACAATCAACGTCCTAAAGAGTGAAGCTCCAACGATGATGGCACATCTGAACTGCTTCAACTGCCACGACGATGGTACTTGAGCTTCTGAAATACTGTATGTTGAGTTGTTACGGCACTTGACCCTCTTATCCAATGGTAAATCAATCGAAATCAGTACTTGGCCTTCTGATATAATGCATGTAGTGTTGTTACGGCACTTGTCCTTCTTATCCAAAGTAGATTACTTCAAACGGTACTTGGCCTTCTCAAGAACTCATAGCAGCAACTTGAACCTTGACAGCAGCAACTCGCTTCACTTGAGTCAAAGACAGCAGCAGTCTGTGTTATCCGGCAATATATGTAACAACGCCGGGTACTTTCAAATTTCTCGTTTCATGCAAAAAGATGCAATTTCGACATTTTTACCGGGCAACGCCGGGTACTTTGAAAATTCTGTATGTTGATGTCTTGAAGAATGTTGAAGTGTAGATTTTGTTGAAGTGGGTAAGGGACCCCGAGTCTGCTCACCAAATCAAATCAATGTTGAGACGTGGTGGGTTTATAGAATGCCTTTGGACTGGCCACCAAATATGTAACGACTCCAAATGTCAAGTAATAATAGATACTCTTGCCAAGAGGTAAAGTGGTACTGGCTCTTAATGTGTGGTGTAGAAGATGTAGACAGACAGGTACAGCTCCAACAGGAACGTCACACCAAATCACGACGAATGGAGTCAATGAATCGTATAACACCTCGTGACGTTTTGATCATTTATTGTAGACGCCACAATAACGAGGTGTGTAGACATAAACAAGCAGGTACATCATAGGTACGATCAAACAGTCATTACTACAGCAACATAGTCAGTACAGCAATGGACGGTAGACGGCATCATAATAAAGATGAATTATATGCATGTCAATACATTATAAGGCTGTAATGTAGTCGAGGGAAAACTCTCCCTTTCCATGTTAGCCAGGAGATAACAATATGTAGGAAATCAATCCACTCTCCTTGAACTGACTTCAGCAAAACGGCACGTCTTCTGAAGTATCAATAATGTCCTCAAAAAATCCTCTAGTTAACAAAGGTATCAAACCTAGATCATGTCGCAGAGCAGCAAGTAATAGTCCTTAGGACATGCATCAACCCGATGCGTTACAACGTAGCAATACGTGAGCCGAGAAACATCTCATAATGACTGGCTACGAAACAAATGTCAATCTTGAAAGATGGCGAAGATAATGTTATAGAAAGTTCAATTACCTTGTCTTCAAGAAATAAACCACCAAAAAACTCACACACGCCTCCAGGCGCTTTGAATTAACAATGGAGATAACATCTCACAGGAACGAATAATCTGTTTAGAGGACTTCTTATTCCTGATGGAAATAAATAAGCAAAGACGCTCACAAGAGCCGTCTTGCTCACGAAACGAACCGTTCTCGACTCCAGGGCGGAAACCAGAACACAAAGACTTAAAACTTGGACATGCGCAGTAAAAAGCGCAATACGAATACTGTTCACACAATATATGAAGATAGAACCTCTTTCTAAGAACAACGTCGAAATCAATGCCTTATAAGGAGACCATTAGACAGCATAGCAAGTTGCCAACTATTTCTGAGAAAACCGGCCTGTCATATCCATACATGGACATGATTTAAGATCGCTTAACAAACTTATCTGCCACCTTTTGCCAACAAGAACAGACAACTGCATACTATAAAAAGTGACTATTAATTCCACAAGGTTATTTCCCTTGCATTAGAAAAAATATATGTTGTACACAGAATACGAGAAATTCTTGCGCAACAATGATTTGCTGGAGCCAGAACTCACTAGGGAAACTAGAGTCTCATCAACATCATCTGAAAGCTGAGTTGATGATTTGCTGGAGCCAGAACTCACAAGAGAAACTAGAGTCTCATCAACATCATCTGAAAGCTGAGTTGATGATTTGCTGGAGCCAGAACTCACAAGAGAAACTAGAGTCTCATCAACATCATCTGAAAGCTGAGTTGATGATTTGCTGAAGCCAAAACTCACAAGAGAAACTAGAGTCTCATCAACATCATCTGAAAGCTGAGTTGATGATTTGCTGGAGCCAGAACTCACAAGAGAAACTAGAGTCTCATCAACATCATCTGAAAGCTGAGTTGATGATTTGCTGGAGCCAGAACTCACAAGAGACACTAGAGTCTCATCAACATCATCTGAAAGGTGCGTCGATGATTTGCTGGAGTCAGAACTCACAAGAGAAACTAGAGTCTCATCAACATCATCTGAAAGCTAAGTTGATGATTTGCTGGAGTCAGAGCTCACAAGAGAAACTAGAGTCTCATCAACATAATTTCTTTAGCTCCCTGTCTTCAAGAAATACACGCCAAATCTTCCTGTCCTGTGCCATTCTTTATAACTCTTCTTTAACCTTGTTTATGTCTGTCTCCAGTTATCTTTTCATGTCTTTTTTCCCCTCCTATTTCTCTTACAATGAGAGTTCCAGAACAGAGACTGCCTTCTAATGCTAACTATTGTATTTCTCAATGTGTCATCTCCAATGCCAGCGTCTTCTACTCAACCCTGCTTCACTGGTATTTGTCAAGGTCTTCCCATCACTTCCACATCAGTCATCTTGTTTTATGGAAGGGTATAGAGAAAAATTCGAAAAAAGGTGATTCGTCTTACGAGGACAAAAGACAAAGAAAAAATCCAACGTTGCGGCCACAAGGCCTTCGTCAGGGAAAAGAAAGAAAGTGAGGGTTAAGTAGGACACACGAGGATCTAAATAAAAATAAAAACTGGGCACATCTCTAAAGGCGGCTAAGACCTAGCACGCTTGCCGAAGGGAGATCGTGCAACGAGAAAATGAAGTGATTTTAAATGATGAATAAAATGAAATGATCTGAAATGATGAATGAAATGAAATGATCTGAAATGATAAATGAAATGAAATGATCTGAAATGATGAATGAAATGAAATGATCTGAAATGATGAATGAAATGAAATGATCTGAAATGATGAATAAAATGAAATGATCTGAAATGATGAATGAAATGATCTGAAATTATGAATGAAATGAAATAATCTGAAATGATGACTGAAATGAAATTATCTGAAATGATGAATAAAATGAAATGATCTGAAATGATGAATGAAATAAAATGATCAGAAATGATGATTTAAATGAAATGATCTGAAATGATGAATGAAATGAAATGATCTGAAATGATGAATGAAATGACATGATCTGAAATGATGAATAAAATGAAATGATCTTCTTCTTCTTCTTCCTCGTTCGTCCTGAAAATGACGTTGGTTGCGTTGTGTCTGTTTACATCGGAGCTGCGATAATTGCGCCTTTCGGCCGACGCATCCGACTTCAGCACGGCATTTTTTGGGACCGGGTTTGCCTTCCCTCTTCGATCCTTACTCTCTCAGCCAGACTGCAGTGATGCAGCCTGTTTCCAGGACCACCACGTGGAGGTGGAGTAGGGTCTTGGTCAGCTCTGGTTCGCTGACCCTGACGCAAGCAGTCAAGCTATGGGTCGCTGACTGCTGCGGCATCTTTGGGTCCCAAATGAATTGATCTGAAATGATGAATGAAATGAAATGATCTGAAATGATGATTGAAATGAAGTGATCTGAAATAATGATTGAAATGAAATGATCTGAAATGATGAATGAAATGAAATGATCTGAAATGATGAATGAAATGAAATGATCTGAAATGATGACTGAAATTAAATGATCTGAAATGATGAATGAAATGAAATGATCTGAAATGATGAATAAAATGATATGATCTGAAATGATGAATGAAATGAAATGATCTGAAATGATGATTGAAATGAAATGATCTGAAATGATGAATGAAATGAAATGATCTGAAATGATGAATTAAATGACGATCTGAAATGATGAATAAAATGAAATGATCTGAAATGATGAATGAAATGAAATGATCTGAAATGATGATTGAAATGAAATGATCTGAAATGATGATTGAAATGAAATGATCTGAAATTATGAATGAAATGAAATGATGAATGAAATGAAATGATCTGAAATGATGACTGAAATGAAATGATCTGAAATGATGACTGAAATGAAATGATCTGAAATGATGAATAAAAATCTTGTTTTACAATTTCAATCCTCCCATTCTACGCAGGCACCTATTTATGAAAGTCTGTGACTTCTTTATGGTCGTTTTTTGTTGTTCCCCGCGGTTCAGAGCCACGCAGAAGGACATCTTTAACGCTTGCGTTGAAAATTCGTATGGTTGTGTTGGATCAAGTTTGGGAACAAGAATTTATTAAACCTACTCTGAATGTCACAGTTTTTAATTCTGCAGCAAGTGTCGGTACTCTGTGAGTTCACTTAGCGCCACCTCAAAAATGTTTACTTCGCAGCAAAAGTTGTAGTTGTAGAGTTAGGCGCAAGAGATCTTCTGGCTGTCTCGGTGTCTGATCTTCCGAACCAATCGGGCCTGAAGGAACAATCAAGGACAAGGGAACTTAAAAGACGTGTCGAATGTGCAGTACAGGTCTCCTGATGGCTATGAAACAATCGCAACAGGCAGCAGTATTCATGTCAATAACTTTGGCTGAGCGGTTAGAGCACTTTCCTTTCTTGGCACAGTTACTGAGTTCCGGGATCGAAACCTAGTAGCATCACGCTCCAGTGTACCCAACTGTAAATGGATACCTGACACTGCTCGTGAGTTAGAGAAGG
This sequence comes from Oreohelix idahoensis, assembly GCA_024509875.1. NCBI lineage: Eukaryota > Metazoa > Mollusca > Gastropoda > Stylommatophora > Oreohelicidae > Oreohelix > Oreohelix idahoensis. The sequence goes on from JAMPIV010022363.1 coordinate 30,698, forward strand.
CAAAGGTAGTACGAAAGGAAACTGGTCACCACACAGATTAAAAGCAGGACTTAGTATGGTGAAGTCTTCATCACTTCACTCCCCTACGGCAGTTTGTGCTACAGAACTATCTTTACCTCAAGTTTATGTACAATAAAGCTGACAGAATGCATAAAACCAGGAGTGAAGAGCTGGTTTAGTCATTGCAAATAAAATATAGTGGAGGCAGAAAAGAAAAACAAAACAATCAGAGGATGCCACTTAAGTGTCCTGAACCAAGTTGGCCCGCCTCTCTAATAGTGACAAAAGGGAGAACCCATTCTGACGAGCAGAGTTCCTACTGTTGCTTTGCTGTCCATAGAGTTTCCAATTACTGCCTGGGAATATTTGAGCTCCTGAGCAAATACGATTCCCTTTTATCAGACCACATAAATATTATTCGTGAGTCTCCAGGGACACGCAACGCGTGAAAGCACGTGATCTTTCTCAACGAATGAAAAGCGACTTTATAGAACTGTGTGGGGTCAATAGTACAAGCACCACATCTGGTAGAGATTCGAAACGCCAAATACTTCTCCATCAGGCGTTAAGCAAGGCCAGCTTGCTCTAGTGAAAATCAGGCCACGCTTCTGTTTAGCTAGATTTAGATAACATCCCTGAATGCGTCACCATGCTAAGGGATTGAAAGATCTGATAACCTCAACTGAAAGCCTGGCCAAATACTTCAATAAGTGCATAGTCCAGTGAATACCAGCCACTTGCAACATTCCAGACAACGAAAAGGCAGATAAACTTGCTAAATAAGGGGGGGGGGGGGGAAGAAAAGAGGGGGGGGAAGAGCGCTGCAACAAAACGATATAAAGTCAACTTATGAAATGGCTAAAACCACTATAAAAACCATTATCAAGTCCAGATGGAACAGAGCACACACAGGTCACATTAAAGATGATACCTATCACCAGCTATCTAGGCGAGATCAGGTCATCATACTCCGCTTACGAACTGGTCACAAAAGGTTGAAGTACCAGCTATATCACAAATACAGGATCTCTGCTCCTGCGGCACTAGCTCCAAGACAACCGAACATCTGCTCCAATCCTGCCCAACACACAACAGTGAACGAAGTGGCATGTGGTAACATGGCAACAACCCACTTCTCTCCCCGAAAAACTGTTTGGAGATGTTAGTAACCTTGAGTTTATTAGAGTCATTAACGTAGAAGTCTGAGGGCGAAGGTGGAAGAAGAGGCAGAAAAAGTCACAGAAAACTCAAAAAATGTAGGTTGAATAAAGTTTTATTTAATTGTGTTTCAAAAGAAAAACTAGATAACAAACGAATTCCGGACCACACGGTTTTTTAAAAATAGTTGAACATGTGCCCTAATTTAACGGACGGACCCTGTGTTGAACGGGGCGCGTCTCGCCAAAACGAGGCAAAATTTTATTCAAAAAGAAAACAAAAGTAATCCACCAAAACACGACGTGAAATAAATATACCGTGCTCTTTCTTCTTTATATCTTAATGATGGTACTAAATCTCTAGTGGACATTTCGTTCCCTCACATTTCATTCCCTCACATTTCGTTCCCTCACATTTCATTCCCTACCATTTCATTCCCTCCCATTTCATTCCCTCCCATTTCATTCCCTCACATTTCATTCCCTCACATTTCGTGCCACCTTCAATAGATCTTTGTAATCAAACTTATCTGAATGCACAAGCCATAAAGCTGCGGAGCAGCCCGTCAAAAATGACATGGGTAGAAGTGAAAAAAGCAAATGGAACGAAATTTGACTAACTACCAGCTCTTTTATAACAACATACAGTATGTTGTAAATGTACGGACAGCTTTTTACAATCCTGCCTTGATATGTATAAATTAAAAAAAACACAACAAACATTTGTTTTTAAAATGTTTTATTACTCTATCTCCCAATCATTATTTAACGGCGTATCGACGTGAGCAACTAAATCGGCTGAAGTATCAATACTTTTTTTCGCGAAATGGGGCATATGCCACTAAAATTTTTCACGATTCAAAGGCATACGCTTTCTATTAACAGATGTGCAATTTAGTTTTCAATGTGCAATGCGCGCCATTTTCGTATTTTTCCTAAACAGCGGGCGGAATAGGTTCATTGTTCGTTACAGTATGTTGCACTAAGAAAATGTGAGTATAGAGGGATAGCCAGTCGAGTAAGCAGGCCTGCGTGAACTGTTGGATAGTTTGAAGCTAGATCTTTGAGTCAGCATCTGTCGAGTTGATGATAATGGATCTAACTGTAAGCAATTATCGTCTTTTGCACTACATTACACCTTTAGCATCTTCCAGCTTCGGTAACTACACACTAAATTTAGTCGGCATTGAGTGTGTAGTGTCATACAAAGTCACTTATTTTGGGACTATTCCACATAAGTACTGTTAATTCTTAAGTAGCAGGCCATAACGTTTGGAAATACAGAAAAAAGCATTTTAAAACTTAACTAATCTACAAAAACTTAATACACTGAATATTTCATTTTGCACTGTCGTTCTCGTTCAGACCTTGCACAAAAGATATAATTATGAGTTACTAGTATTTCACTTGATCAGCTATTACTACTTTTTTCAGCATAGCGGTAATTGCTGCTATTGTAGTCTCGAACTTGCATTCCTTATTACTCTGGTATGCTTCTACTTCTGGAATCCTAATCCGCTGAATGACAAAGCAGTCAGTGACCATCACGCATAGTGTCGTCTTGTAGGGCAGCAACAAACACTCTCCACTTTGCTCGGTCCCGTGACCATCCTTCAGACAATCGCACGAGTTTCAGACCCCAGACATCCGGCCCGCAGCAAGGCTTCATCATTTTTTGGCTGTTTCCGTAACCTCGGTTTTTGTTTTTGTTGTTAACATAGACACGATTGTCGGCTCTGTACTATAGCCTCCTACCTGGTTGATCAAGGTGCCTACTTTAGTCTGACCATTACCTGACCTGTCCAGCTTGGTAAGACCTGTCAGGAGTACAACTCCGGCTGGCATAGCTCTGGACGTTGTCACGGTGCCCAAGTTGCCATACCATGTCAAGGTAAAGGCACCAATGATGGCTGTAGTCTTTAATTGACCTTATCATATTTTCACTGCAGAAGAAGACTAGATAAGGTTAATGACTATACATGTCTCATTCCTTGTTCCGCTTGTTGACAGTGCCACTTTATTTTCCACTCTTAAAGTTACTACTTGCTTTCACTGCATATTTAAAAAAAAAATGTATCTTCTTCTTACACTCTCAGATGTATACTGGAATATTTTCAAAGAAAGCAGAGTTCAGCTTGAGGCTATCTGCATTGCCATAGAGTTTTTCCGGAAATGGTGCTGGTGACTAAGCATATATATGTGCGCAGGTGCACATGCACGCACGAACGTTAAACCAAGTCATAATTGAGAAATTATCATCTGCGCCGAGTTTAACAGCAGACGCGTTATGTATTTAATGGGTCTTGGCATTCAAACATTGTTGAATAAAACGAATCACAAATTTTGATGGGTGCTCTAGCAAATTTTGAAGAACAAAAATTAAAAATTCTTGGAACGCGGTGGAATCCTTTACGTAAGAAATTTATTCAGTAAATTACTCACCGAGCGTGCGATTGGTAGAGTGGTTAGAGCGTTGGCCTCTCGCGGCAAAGGTACCGGGTTCGAAACAATGTAGCGTTACACTCGAGTCTGCCCAGCTATAACCGGGTACTTGACTCTGCTCTTGAGTTAGGGAAGGAAAAGGCAGCGAGGAAGGGAACTGATCATCCCATCTCTCGAAGCTGGACATAGTATAGTGAAGTCACTACCACTTCAGTCCCCTACATCAGTACCTGTTGTGGTACTACCTATACCTTTATCTTACTCCCTGTTAGTTTTTGTAATGTTATTTTTTTTCACTTCGTTCTTGTTAAAGCTATTATTATGAGTATCAGAATAGCGAAAGGTCTGTCTCTGCTTATCAGTCTCAGCGCATCATTATGTCATGTGTGCGTGTTAGTGTTTGTTTGTGTGCCAAGGGGTCTCTGAAGAGACAAAGAGAGAATGTGATACTGCACACTAGGGCGCGTCTATGCATGAGACTGACAACCTCATCACGTGAAACAAATAGTCATCGAAACCACTGCTACATGTGACTTCTTGGTGCAGCCTTCCTGCAAGGGTATCAACCGAAGTGGTGGCTCCATGCGTCCTAGACAGCGCAAAGGAAAAATATGATGATATTATGTGTATCTGAATGTGTGTGTGTTTACATACGTGTACGGTACGCACAACGAGAAAAAAAAACGAAAAAAAAAAAAACAGTGACATGGGAGGTAAAGTGTTAATAATACAGCTCGACGATGTCATGTGAATGAAAAGCCATCACACTAAATAATCAGTAGGTACAGACTGGTCACTTACTGCAATCGAAATAGAAAGAAAGCAGCCTGAAGCGAATAGATATATCACCGAATAAGACAAGTACCACACTGTTCACAGAATTTAGGATAAGTCTGAACGTTGTTTACTTGGCTGATTAACCCACGGAGCGTCGATGTTTGGAGAACGTCTAGTGTTAGGGCCGGTTTAAGTTTAAGTTTAAACAAAAGAGAATCAATAGTGGTAAATGTAAGCATTCCAGATTGACTACCAGTCTTAGAGACAAACCTGAAGACAGAAAACTGCTGTCCCTATCGAGCAGATAGCCTGTAGGCAGGAAAAACAAAAGGCGAAATTACCCAATTGTGTCTTAAAAATAGAAGGCCTCACGCATCCGATTGAACGAGTTATCAGCCTTAGACTAGTGTTTTAGAGGGTTTGCACCCGATACAGCATCTTATATATCCTCGCGCCTCTCTACGTCACCTTAAGAAGCCTCGCACCCCGTTATCTTCTAGCTCGCCAAATATGCCAAAAATGAGAAAAAGAGATACAGAATGCTGTGAGAAAATACTACGAGTATTTACAAAATGTTACTCGGGTTCGGTATATAATTCACGTTGTAACAGATCTGTTTTGTACAAATAAGTTCTGTGTTTTTTGTGGCTGTGATGCCCCCTCTAGAAGGTTGGCCATTTATTAAGCTTACAACCTTACGGGATCCATAGTGTCAGGTTCTTATCCTTGACGTGATGATGACGCCGATGATGATGATTTTGCGTGAACACATAAACTCATGATCTAGCGATAGCTTGACGAATGATTCCAAGGAGTGCAATGGTGCTAAACGTTTATTAACATTATATACACGGGGTTGAAATGAAGAACAACAGCATATGCTTCTGCAGGGCATAGATCATTCTGCTTATAACATTGTTCTCATATACATAATGCTTCTACACAGGTCATGGAAACTTCTTCAATCTCTTTGCTAGCTCTACTCTCTACCGATACTTGGCTCTCAGTTTGTTAACTTTTTCTAGGCTTCTCTATTCTTGATTTACGCAGCAATCTCAGGTTACGGTCAATTCTATTGGACACCTTCAGGGATGTGGTAATTTATCCTGAATATTGCTGTCTCTTTATCAATACTTGTACAATATCTCAGTCACTAATGTCACACAACAGAAATGGAATCCAGTGGAATCTGACAAAACAGCTTAATGATCTGGATTTTGCAGATGACTTGGCTCTTCTGTCCCATAACCATAATCAGATGCAAGAGAAAATGAAAATTCTCGATGAGAGGTCACAACAAGTGGGCCTGAAAATGCACAGGAAAAAGACAAAGATTATGAGAATAAATGCAAGAAACGATTACAAGATTGAACTTGAAGAAACACCACTAAAGGATGTAGAATCGTACACATATCTTGGTATATAGACAAACTTTGAGGGACAGACAATGATATCAAAATAAGAATACAAAAAGCAAGAGGCGCTTTCATTGCATTGGGAAACATATGGAGGTCAAGAGAAATCAAGTCCAACACGAAAATTAGAATCTTCAACTCAAATGTCAAGTCAGTCCTATTGTATGGCTCTGAGACATGGAGAACAACAAAAACAACAACCAAAAAGCTACAGACTTTTATAAACGGGTGCTTGCGTAGAATAGAAGGACTGAAATGGTACGACAAATTCACAAATGTGAAATTGATGACAAGTATCAGACAAGTGCCAGTGGAACAAGAGCTGAGAAGAAGACGCTGGCGATGGATAGGACACACATTGAGGAAACCTGTTGATAGCATTACAAGGCAGTCCTTGTTCTGGAATCCACAGGGAAAGAGAGGCAGAGGTAGACCAAAAAACACATGGAGAAGAGAGCTGGATACAGAGGTGAAATTGATGAGGAAAACATGGAAAGAACTTGAGCGGATGGCACGAGACAGGAAGACTTTGCATGTGTTTGTTGAAGGCCTATGCTCCTTGGGAAGCTAAAGGGTATTGATTGATTGGATGTAACTGGCCCACAGTACGTGGCCTGACCTGTCCACGACTAGATTTCACTTCTCCGCGTGGTTACATGTCTAGCTATTACACTCTACTTACCAGAGTCCCTGTCAAGAATTTGCTGATCACACATTGACGCTCATTTCCTCAAGCATCTTCTGTTCTCTTGTCTCTCAGTCTTGCAAACCGGAGGCTACGACTTCGACAAAGTCAATAACGTTGCAGAGCACTTCTGTGCTACTATCTCACTAAATTACATTGCGCATACGAGAAAGAGGCGCGTGGTTTGCCCCTATTTATAGACAGGCTCATCGAATCTCCTAGAACCTGTACCATGTGACTATCAATGTTGTCTCTTCATTATTCAAATACTCTTTGCTCTTTATATCCGATAATCCACTTACTACTAATATCTATAAAACTGCTTACCTCCATTTTACCATTATCTCTTTACTCATAACCAACCACATATTGTATAATGTTGTTGATGATCCGCCTTCTAAAATACCTAGCATGTCTCAGACTTCCAGAAGGTGGGTCTTTCTTAGACTAAAACACTGCGAGTATCTTCATTTCCTTTCGCGAAAATCACAACCATGCAGGGTACGGCATGCTAGAGTTTTAGAAACATGGGCATAAAAGTCATTTGAGATTCTCCAGATTAATGAAAATTGACGGTTAAACTTTGCGCTGTCTCTTATACTTTATCGCTGAAGATAAAGATTTCCCTCTTCCTCCCTCCACCCCCAATGTGTCAGTTAATCCTCTGGGATTAATCTGTACAGTTCCCGTGGAAGTCCCGGGAACTTTTCAGATACCATTATCTAATTATTCATCTTCTTTACTGATTTTGTCAGAATGTTAATGTGGAAGCTTATTTTCATGGTGTTATTCGTAATTGTAATACATATGTGAACGTCCGATTGGCAGAATGGTTAGACCGTTGGTCTTTCGCGGCAAAGGTACCGATTACAAACAGAGTGGCGTCGCGCAGCGGTCTATCCAGCTGTAAATGAGTAGCCTACCTGAATCTGCTCTTGAGTTAGGGAAGGCAAAGGCAGCGAGGGAGGGAACTAGTCACCCCACCTGTCAAAGCCGGACCTAGTCTAGTGAAATCTGTAACACGTCACTCCCTACGGCAGTATCTGTCGTGAAGTGGTATGTTTCACAACACGAGTAATTCTAACCAAACCGCGCGCCATACTTTGTAAGAACTGCTTGATACACGGACCAATCAGAAGGTACCTTTATGCCTTGTTTACTAAAGCATTAAACAGTCAAAATGGCTAGGACTAATATGTGCAACCTAGTGGAGGATGACAATTAACTTAGGAAAGAAGTACCACCTGGAAGAGGTCACCAATACGATATTGGAGATGTTGCTCGACAAGTCTGTGCAGAGACTTTTACAACCAGTAGTATATTAAGAGAGAAATCTCTGGATGAATGCATCGAAGCTTCAGGTTAGTCCATAATTTTGCTGTTTAGAGTACGCATAGAATAAAATGCACTTAGGAAAGTAAAAGAATATTAGCTAGAAAGATGTAGAATAATACAGGGCGTATTTTAAGCTTCAGGTGAAGAAAATCGCTCCAGGAATAACGTAGATAAATAAAATCTTAGTTTTCCTGATTTGCACACCTAGGCAGATTTTACAAACATTTTTGGATGCAAATACTAGCGAGCAGGGAAACCCGCTCTGACGTCCGACCGCGCACTATAAATAACGTGTGTTCTAAACAAAATAGGCCAGTCATATTTTGAAAATTACAGCGAGCGCAAAAGTGTTAGTGAATAGTGCCTTACCTTCTGCACCTGAGAGCAGACTATTATAACCATTAACAGCTCGACTGTATGTGCCTGAGGGTAAGAAAGAATATATATATATATATATATATATATATATATATATATATATATATATATATATATATATATATATATATATATATATATATATATAGGCATATAAATATATGTATTTTTAGTGATTAATTCATTTGTGCGTTAGGAAGTGTGTAGAATGTGTTAGAAAACTACGGTGTGTTACTGGCGGACTTACAGACCTGTGTATAATTCTGGAGGCAAAAGCCAGCCTTGTGAAATATTCAAAATAATTGAGAATGATGGCAAAAGTGTGTCTGTAGGTTTAGAAAAGCATTTAAAGAATTATTTCTTGATGGAATGGCACACACACCAGGAACGTAAGGAAGGATGAAAGCGATTGTTTTACTGGATTGTTTAAGCTATTACTTAGTAGTTTATACTAGACCTAATCATTGTATGGAGGCGGATCATGGACAAATGGCTGTAACTAAGGATTTAGAGGGAAATGGTGGTCATAGTGAACTGGATTAGGTTGTTACTGTTGTACTATGTCCTGTGCATCTGCTGGCACACTGTCTGAAACTGTCAATCATCCTCAACTGTTGTGAGAATGGGATAGTGATGGTCAATATAGGGGTTACCTCTAATTCGTTTCAGGTTATATCCTGTAAACCCAACTACACATCATAAGGTCAACCATTCCTGAGGGAACACCTGATGCAGGTACCTTTTGTGTTCAGAAGACCAAGCAGATAGTACTTACGGCCTGGAGGAAGATCAGTAACTGTGCTTCCAGGACCAAAGAAGAACCAGCTTCAGTCTGATGATGGATGGCATCCGCATGTCTGGTTTTGTGTAGTGTGTAGATGTGTTCAGTCAAAACAATGTTCATGCAACAATAACAGGGCAATCCACATAGGACGTCAGTAAACTCACGACGTATAAAGTCAATGAGTCTTGAAACAGCCGTTGACGTTTTTCTTCATTATTTATTGTGGACGCCACAGTGACAAAATGGTTACGCAAATGTGTAGGCACATCAAACAGTCATTATCACAGCAACATTCAATACAGCAATAAACGGTAGACAGCATTACAATGATGAGTCAGATGCATGTTATATTTCAAAGTGCTGTAAATGTAGTCAGGTGAACAACTCCATCCTTTTCTATAACAGCCAGGAGATAACCAGATGTATGAGATCAGTTCACTCTCCTTAGTTTGACTTCAGCAAGACAGACACGTCTGCCGAAGTATAAATAATGTCCTCAAAAATATCCTCTAGATAATAAAGGTTTTCCAAACCTAGTTCATTTAACAAAGTAGCAAGTAATGGTCCTTGGTACCTGCATCAACCGATGCAGTACAATGCAGCGACATGTGAGCTAGGAAAAAACATCTCGTGACGACGACTTTCGCAGACAGGCTATGAATCGAAATCGCTCACGACCCAAAATCAATAGAGTTAATGAAAGAGTCAATTTACCTTGCTTTCATGAAATACACAGAAATATCACGCCTCCCGACATGTGGGAAACACTAGAGGTATTATCTCGAATAAACGAAATATCCATTAAGAGGACTACACATCCCTGACAGAACAAAAATAGCGGAGATCCCCTCTTCAACGAGGCATCTCTTTCGCCATTCCAAATCGCTCACTCCCACTAGTGGTGGGCGGAAACCGATCGACAAAGAAGCAAGACAAGTCATGCGCAGTCCAGCGCAAAACGACCACAGCTCAAACCAATAGGGATCTAGGAACATATAATATCATCATACCTAGAAACTTATACAGCTTGATCCTACCTTTGATGTCGATACACCCTTATTCTTTTCAGAAAAGGGGGTATTTCTTATAAGACCAGTCTCTTATCTGGCACTATTCTGGTACCACCTGATACAACTTTTTGTCCAGGATATCTTAGACTTTCAATAATAATCAACCCTCTCGCGACAGTATCGTTAACGTTTAATACATCTGGAGTATTCCGGTATCCCGTTCCATCTTCATTAACTCGCTAGTTCATAAATAACTCATTATAGAATGTAAATATCTGTCGAAGTGACAAGAAACCTAACTAGGTTAGTAGACAAGTCGTACTATAAATTAATCTGTTCCAAGAGACCTCATGACATTTCTTTCAATAATGTTCTATCTCATACATAGCATTAGAAACGTTACATCCAAAATTACAGCTGACGTGACAAAGTTGCTTGTCTGTATGATAGGAAACTCTATACACGCCGATACAACAGGAGGCAATCTGATCATCAGAAGTAGTGTCTCGGCCCTTTAATCTCCTTTACACTCTAAGAAGACGGGCCCACTTGAGTAATGACTCCCAAGTGTCAGCCTTCTTTTGTCTTGTGCTGACATTTGAACCCACTTCACCTTGGTTGCAGCTTTCAACTTCATTCCTGTTTTGGCTGCCAGCTGGAGGTGAAAGTAAGCCTTATATTGAAAATAAATTACTGTCCTGAATTCTATAGCCCGTTGCGGTTGTTCCACAACCAACACGATGCTCTTTCTGTCGATTCACCCAGCCTCTTAAGTGCACTCGTCCTTGACTCCTTTCAAACCTAACAGTTTCAGTAGATCACTCACTGAAGCAGCCACTAGACCCCTTGCACCTATGACCCTTGTAGTGAAACCGTACTTAAAGTCGTTGACCTGCTCAAGGACCTGTTCTCACAGCATAATCTGATGCTTTCTTCCCTCTCGTGGTATCACCTTGGTTTTTGTTTTGGAGCTGCTGATGACCACCCCTCTCTTCTCCAGCTCTTTCTTCCAGACTTGCAGGTTGGATTGAAGATGTGCGTCTTATTTAGCAATCAGGCAACATCATCGACAAAATATCTTTCTCGCTGCCGTAAAACAGTCTAGAAACGCATCAAATGTTTGTACCCTTTGGGCTGCACTCTGGCGCGTTAAGGAGAAGACTGACTATTTGAATAAATCAAAGTATACTATTATTTCTTTGTATAGCCACAAATCAGTCTGGGTTGCATTCATTCCATTCCTAATTACCTGGAGAAAAACATTGTTATATGTTACTGATTGAGTTATCGTTTAATATCCTGACGTAACGAGCTCAAAGGAACATAATTCATGTTACTGGCTACAACTACTCTCTCTGTTACATTTTTTAATATCTTCGTTATGTTACGTTTCCTGACCAAGTCTAACTATTTTTCTATCTTATTGTCGTATTTATTCATTCCCTTGGAGGAGGTCCTCTGTCACTTCTACAATATAAATTTAGTTCTTTGTCTGTCAAAAGTGATCTCTCTCTTTTTCTCCCCGTATCTCTCACTGTGTGTGAATGTATATTATATCATCTTAAAGACAGAACAGTATACATATACTTAAGTAGGTCAGAAACAATACAAACCGAAAACATTTGGCTCAGGTATTTGTCACATATTTTTTCCCTCACCCAACAAAATGAATGAAAAACCCTTAGAGATCAACAATGTCCTGGGACAGACTTAATTCGCTTACTCTACATTGTTTTGAAGCGGACATGCTTCGTTGAGTAACTTTTGACAACCTAATCATGGATTTCGAAAAAAGAAAATAGAGAAAGGAGCTTTTTTTTAAATCAAGCATTTAACACGTTTGTTATTTCATTTAAAAAAATAAAACACATATTTTCTGTCTTTATATATATATATTTACCAACGGGCTGATCACCCGTTTGCCAGTCACTTTGATTACGGAAACAACGGCAAACGGACTGATTTGTCGTTGCCCTAAAGACGCCATTAGGCGTGATGGGAACAACGGCAAAGAAAATCTATTCGCTGTTGCCCTTAAGACGCCACTAGGCGTAATGGCCACTGACTGCTTTGCCGGTCGTTGGCTAAGGACGGAAGAAGAAGAAGAAGAATATATATATATTTAGTTTCACATTTTGGAATATAATATTTTCAATGCTTAGGGCCCTAAAAGATCTTTAATCCGGCACTGCCCGTAGATCAGTAAGCCTGTTTTGTTTTTAAAATTCATACTGACGTACCCAATCCCGCGTTCAGCTGAAAAGTCTGCTGCATTGCCATACAAGAATTCCTTGATACAGGAGAGCTGTGAATAGAAATAATTCAGTTTCTGAAAACGGAAGTCAGAAAGGCAAACCATTTGAAGCGACTGTGTTCAATGCTTGAGTTGACGTGGCGTATATTGATCTTTCATATCGCTTAGTGTCAGCATGACACGTCAGACATTACTTTGTAGCAGAGGCGGACTGAGCGATCGGGCCATCGGTCAGTACCCGAGGGCCGACAGAAGAAAGGGGCCCACTCTCTCTTGGTCCCCATCTAGGTCAATCAAAAGTCTAATAAACAATCATTTATTGCCGGAAAAGGGGGACGGGGTGGGGAGAACAATTTCAGTCAACCCCTGCGTTGTATTATAAAAATTTTTTTTTTTCAAATTCCCAATGCAGCGTGCCATCGCTTTTCTAACTTTGAAAAATACGTGTTTTGATTCTCTCAGCAATTCCCCATTTTCAAATGTGTTGCGTCCATTTCTATAACTATAAATTCGACTGACATTTGACGGTTTCGATCAGTCATTGAATTGTGTTTACAAACATAAGATCAAGAACAGATGAAAACAATAGGTATAAATTACAGAATATGGCTAAGCTTCGGGGGTTGACTGCGGGAAATATGTTGAGAACCCAGTATTGCACACTAAGCATGGGAGGGGGCCACGGCTGTTTGCGAGCGAACTTTTAGTTATTTCCCCTTTTTCCCCGACCGCGCTATTTATAGCCTACTTGACAGAGGTCACGTGGTCAGCTTCCTAATGGGAAAAACATGTGGCGATGTTTACTTTTGATAGGGCTTAATTAATGCTTTTAGGCTACTTTTTTATTATAAATACCGGCTTTAATTTTGCGTAAAGCTAGACTAGAAATGTTAGAGTAAATTTTAGAACAAGAACAAACATTTTATCACAATTAGAACAGAAGATATAATAGTCTGAAATAGTGTAAAATTTACGTTTTTTTTTATATTTTGTTATGGTTTGTTTATAATGCAATTTTCACTAAATCGGTCACAATCAACATGCATAACAAATTACAGAAATCAAAAGTAGAAAACCTGCAGAAAATGGATATCAAAGATTTGTTTTGGTTTCATGCGTCAAACATTAATTATTGAAAGTTTAAATTGCAAGTCCACATTTATTACCTTAAAATAACACACCCAATTGTCCCCAAAACATGTTTGAATTGCTTTTATGCTACTTTATTATTAAAAAATACCGGCTTTAATTTTGCGTAAAGCTAGACTAGAAATGTTAGAGTAAATTTTAGAACAAGAACAAACATTTTATCACAATTAGAACAGAAGATATAATAGTCTGAAATAGTGTAAAATTTACGGTTTTTTTTTACATTTTGTTATGGTTTGTTTCTAATTCAATTTACACTAAAACGGTCACAATCAACATGCATAACAAATTACAGAAATCAAAAGTAGAAAACCTGCAGAAAATGGATATCAAAGTTTTGTTTTGGTTTCATGCGTCAAACATTAATTATTGAAAGTTTAAATTGCATGTCCACATTTATAACCTTAAAATAACACACCCAATTGTCCCCAGAACATGAGAGCTAACAATTATCTCAATCATACATCATGAGTTCTGATCCAGTCTGCGCAATGTTTTTCTAATATGTGCTGTTTATGAATTGTCTTACTAGGGAATAGCTTTCTGAACAAAGACATATAAGTCTCTATCGATGCTGTTATTGATTCTTTACTAATTGGTTTACTGTGTGATATTTTGTTGTGTACTTTCTCAAATGCTTCTTTCAGTGAGTTGAATTGTTCTTGGGCAATAAAAGCTATGTTAGTTATATCTTGTTTGTCTGTAATTTTCAGTGTTTGTGTAATGATTGCTCTTGTAAGATCTTTATAAACTTTTTGTGTGAGATATCTGTGGCAGTGATTCCCTATAAATGCTCTGCTATTATAAGCCTGTTGTATGATTTTGTGTTTGGCTAGTACCTTGTCCATGTGTGAGCAAACTGGACCAGACCTAGTACACAGATCTTGAAACTGAAGTTTGGCCAGCGCATCTTGTGCATTTTCAAGTCTAACTTTAAAATTATCTGTCTCCTCCTTATCCTCACAAAGTTCAATACCTACCTGAAAAATTCAATTTTAGCTCCTAATTCTTCTGCCTATTTCCAGTTCCTACTAAATCTCTTCAAGTTCTTAAAAGTACTAATGTTTGCATGTATCTCTTGCGAATTCTCAAATATCTTTGCGTCTATTGTATCAGCTACCTGTTCTAGAAGTCTGTGGTGTTTCAAAACAATGCCTAATAAAATATGAAGGTAAGGAGGAGCTACATTTTCAATTTCAATCTCTAACATTGGTTTGTGTAAAACAATTATGGTAATGTGCCACTTGCCTTTTATTCCCTTTCCCATATTTCATATATCTATTGTAATCTCTTATCAACATGGCCAAACTTCTTGGTTTGCAAGTTGTATGCTCTCTGGATGTCTTTGATGAAAATGTTTGGTTTGTCTGGAGCTCAAGGAATATACCCATGTCTGTGGTGTCTCCAGCAAAACAAGGAAATAATCCCCGAATAAGAAAACAACAACTTGTTTACCATCCCACTCTAAATATTTTAGTGACTCTATCTGAGCTTTCATGCCATTCATAAATATTTCTAAAATTATCATATGTATCTCTGACTCTAGCCATTGATAAAAGGATGGTATTAGATTTAGAATTTGGTTTCTCTAAATTTACTACCTGCATTGTAACTTTGAATGAAAGAAGATATACAAACAGTTACTTAGAATTCGCTGGCAGCCGTCGTGTGCACAGGATTGTCTACCAAAGAACACCAATGGAACAGTCCTTATCTCACACACAATTTAAAAAAAAATTCATATTATAAATAGAAGATTAACAAGACTTGAAAGATAGATCAAATTATGTGGAAGTAATCTATCTATAGCTTTACATGTTTTCTGACGCTTATATACGTAGCTAAATATCATTTATAAATGAATGAAAATGCAAAAACAGATGGTGCTTTACAAAAAGTTATTTTTTTACTACCTTATTTAAGATTTGTGGGTATCAGGAATGCGTTTAAAGGGATTTAAATGCTATAAAATCTGGTGACAATATGCTTGTTCTTGTAATGCCACACTCACAAAACTGACTACCACACATTCTCAAGATATGAAACCAAAAAAAAAAATGTATGTGGAAATAATCTTTAGCTTCCCTTCGAGAAGTCTTTATAATTATAAACTCAAACGAATGGGCCGATTTTTAGATATTAAATTAATAAAAAGATTACTTATTTTATGAATTTCCTTAAATGATGACGCTGTTTTCAAAAGTCTGTAACTCCGTCAAAACTAATTTCAAACAAATAAAAATGCAATCAAAAATAGAACACAGAACAAAGTTATAGTACACAAAAGAATTTTAGCGCTGTGTTTATCCAGAACGAGTGTGTAATGATTTATATTTTACTGATTTTACTCACACATCAGCTGATTTTCCCCGCCAAAAACTTAAATAGTCTTTTACGGTGCACACAAAATTTTATACCCGGTGTCAGAATTCCGGTCACCGAAACTAAAAGAGCGCTCTGGTATAGGGCACAAACAGCCGTGCCGGGAGTCATTTGCGTCTCGTAAAAAGTGCCCAGGGAGAGTTGGGCTTGACTAGTTCATCCTGCAGAAAGTTTAAGTCACAAAAATGCAATAGCTTCCATTGCATTGGGAAATATATGGAAATCAGAAGAAATAAGGATCCTGTTACACGCCCATTGAGGCATATTGGGAATATGGTGTTAGTCCCATATTTTCGTGACCATCAGCACACTAGGGGTGATGTGGTCAGCATCACGCCAGCAGCCTTAACCTTCCCAGAGTTGCTCTAGAACCCAATTCATGAGGCTGGGTCGACCATGGAGCCGTTCGGGGTCTAAAAATCCCACATCAACTGGGGATCGAACCATGGACCACCGAGCTAGGAAGCCAGTACACTAAACACTGCGCTACTGCCTAAAAGAAATAGATAAAGTCCAACACAAAAAATGAATCTTCAACTCAAATGTCAAATCATTCCTATTGTATTGTTCTGGAAGTGGAGAATAACAAAAGCGACAACCAGAAAGCTACAGACTTTCATAAACTGGTGCTTGTGAAGAATAGAAGGATCGAAGTGGTATGGCAAGATCGCCAATGTGTGGCTGATGACAAGAACCACATAAGCGCCAGTGGAACAAAAGATGAGAAAAAGTCACTGTCGATGTATAGAACACACATTGAGGAAACCCGTTGATAGTGTGCCAATGTGAAGTGTGTTATTGTTGAGTTGACCACTATGTGCGTTCAACAGTGCGTAAGATGTTTAGTCTTATGTGATAAAGGCACTTATTCTTCAGCAGTGGTGGTGATAGTGTCTCAGCAATAAAGTTACTAGTCTTATGTGTTTGAAACTCATTTATCGATGGTTCTCAAAATTTTCCAAGTATACAGCTTAACTTTTTGTTTTCAGTGGTTAGGTGATCATGATGTTTTTAGTGTTAAGAGAATAACAGGTTAATGCACCTAAGCTGGTTATGGTTATCTGCATGTATGAGGTGATTGGAAGAAACTCAGTTTCCAGGCACTTGTTGAGCAGTCTGACGACAGTCAAGTTGTTTCAAACGGACTATTTTCATTTACACAAACTTCACCAGCACAACTTATAACGATAAAACTAGACGACACTGATCTCACCTTCTCACATCTTCTACTTCTACAGGGACTTGAGAACCGTTCTCTTAATTTCTTCACGCCGAGCTCTACTATAATTGTTCTCCTGATTTAATGACCTGTGTCAACATGCAGAGTGAAACTGGTAATAAAAGTCTCTTAATTTTGAGTAGGCACTACTTAGTGAAATACAGATACTTGTTACCTCTCCATGTCGGAAGCCTCACACACAAGATGTATACTGTTCAAAAAAAGAAACGCATAGCTATCCGAGGGCGCGTTTTTATGAGTTTGTAAGTAAAATTTGGTGCTAGGATATATAAAAACCAGCCTCAAATGTTCTTTACAGTGCCAAATGCACGTGTTGACCTGAATTGCGTTCGTTTTTGTAACCGTTACAACGCAGTGGTCAATAGTGTTTATGACGCAATTTTTGACCACAGCTCATGTTGCGCACATGTGAAAGCAACACAATTTAGGGTGAACACTATTCACTGACTACGCAACTGAAACCCTATAAAAGGATAACGCTACACAAAAAAAAATTCTGTTCATTTTCAAGCAGACATTTATGGCGTCTCTATCGATAAATTTACCAACGGGCTGATCACCCGTTTGCCAGTCACTTCGATTACGGAAACAACAGCAAATGGATTGATTTGCCGTTGCCCTAAAGACGCCAATAGGCGTGATGGGAAACAATGGCAAAGAAAACCTATCTGCTGTTGCCCTAAGACGCCACTAGGCGTAATGGCCACTGACTGCTTTGACGGTCGGTGGCTAAGGACGGAAGAAGAAGAAGAATCGATAAATTTAAGGAACATTATTATTGGCCGACTGCATGCAGGCGAAAGTCAAAGTCAGGTTGCCAGGCATCTAAACGTGCATCAGAGTACCATCAGTCGACTTTGGCACCGGTTCCAAGCCACTGGCTCAGTTGAAGACCGGCATCGCAGTGGACGACCCAGAGTGACAACAGCAGCGGAGGATCGCTTTATTAGGCTTCGTCACCTCAGAGACAGGTTTACAACAGCTTCCTCAACTGCCCAGTCATTGCCTGCAGGACGTCATGTGTCTGATCAAACTGTCCGGAATAGACTGCATGATGCTGGACTTTGGGCACAACGACCTCACCGAGGACCTGTCCTTACGCGCCGCCATCGCCAAAATCGACTTCTTTGGGCCAACCAGCATCGTCTCTGGGCAGCTGACAATCAATGTAGACGTGTCTGGTTTAGGGACGAATCTTTCTTTTTGTTGCAGCGTCATGATAGACGGCGTAGGGTCTAATGTAGGCGAAATGAACGTTTTGCCCAAAATTGCGTTGATGAAGCTCCGCCGCACGGTGGTGGAGGTGCAATTGTGTGGGGAATGATCAGTTACAACGGAAGGAGTCAATTGGTGCACATTGAAGGAGGCTTGAATGCTCAACGATACGTCAATGAAATTCTGTGACCCCATGTCCTTCCACTTTTGGCTGCCCAAAGGTCTGTGTTTCAATAGGACAACGCCAGACCCCATTGTGCACGGTTGACCACACAGTTCCTGACTGCCAACAACATTCTCACCCTTCCCTGGCCATCCCTGTCTCCAGACATTGAGTCCGATTGAGCACCTGTGGGATGAGCTGCATAGACGTGTTTGTCGCCGAGACGTTGCTCCAGCCAATCGTCGTGATCTGTTCCAGGCACTCCAGGAAGAGTGGGCAGCCATCCCACAGGCCCACATCAGACGTCTGATCGCATCCATGCCCAGGAGATGCCAGTCGCTGATCGATGCAAGAGGAGGCCACACACCATACTAACGGGAAAGCCCGTACGCCAAAAAACTCTCGTGACCCAGATGCAAAAACACTGTCAATTGATTGGTTGAACCCTAAGGTATTCTTGTGTGCAATTTGAACAATTAATTCATTAAATTAAAAAAAGTTATTGAATGTCAAAATTATGGCTATTTGTGTGCCTTCAGTAGCTATGCGTTTCTTTTTTTGAACAGTATAGTAAGTGGTGCTAGCGATTTCTGTCAGGATGAGAAACTTTGGTTATTTCTACTAATGAATCTAGAAGTCTTGGAGAGCTATTTGCTCTGCCTAGAATCTGTCCTAAGTTCGAATTTCATTTTCAAAATTTTAAATGTCGATCTAATTCAACAAGTTGCGTCCCTTCTCTTTATCGTGTCAGTATGAGCGTGGGTATTTATATGCCTGCATCTGACAGTTACATTTTCACACGCTGTATGATCTGTCGACAGGTATCAGATTTGATCGAATTCTTGATGACTGTATTAGTCTAGAATAGCACGTACGATCATTATCTCACGCACTACTTTTGTATATGGATGTTTCAAATATAATTTATTGTAGTTGCTAACATCATACCAAAGTAAGAGACACTCCTTATATCTTTTTGAGAACCACTACTAATGCGAACATTTTCAGTAATTCGGTGGGAACTGTCAGTTAAAAAATTGGACGCAGAGTGGGTCATAATGGTCAGCCGGTATTGCATTAACCTCACTGTATTCTTTTATGGAATGAAAATCTAATCGGTGCAAATTATGGTCGTTGTCTTTTACAGATCATCTACATCGTCTGTTATATTATTTAACATCTTTTTGAACGTATATACGCTCGTACTGTATCTAAAATCTCATATGCAATGCGCGCGACGACAATAGCCTTAGAAGACAGTCATTGTTGTGGAATCTCGAGGGTTAAAAGAAACAGGGGTAAACCAAAACACACATGTAGAAGAGAACTAGAGACATACATGAAAGGGATGAGATAGGCATGGACAGAACTTGAGCTGTTGGCAGAGGACATAAGATTTAGTATAACGTAGCTGAAGGCCTATGGTCCTTGGGGAGCTGAAGATGTAGTTGTGAGTAATTTTTTTAAAATTCCAACAACATTTCCTTTTACAGTCGAGCTTAGATTTTTGTATCCAACTTTTCTTGGTTGAGCAGAACGGAAAAGCCTTTAGCTCCTCCCACTTCATCAAAATATTAAAAACGGCCTTTTCTCGCGCGACAGCCACCGAGTAGATGAAGATTTTTTTCAAAGGGAAGGGAGCCAATTTGATCATCACTAAGATTATGTATACCAACGGGCTGATCACCCGTTTGCCAGTCACTTCGATTACGGACACAACAGCAAATGGATTGATTTGCCGTTGCTCTAAAGACGCCAATAGGCGTGATGGGAAACAATGGCAAAGAAAACCTATCTGCTGTTGCCCTAAGACGCCACTAGGCGTAATGGCCACTGACTGCTTTGACGGTCGGTGGCTAAGGACGGAAGAAGAAGAAGAAGAAGATTATGTATAAGTGTTTATCACTCCAGATAATTTTTTGTATAATTCTCGTCTTAACTTATTATATGAAAACCATCTATACATTTATGTGAAATAAAATCCAACATTTGGTGCTATTATGGATACTGCATGTTGAATGCACAATGCAATTGAATGGAAGAAACTTGAGTGGCTGTTACGTACATTTATTACCTAAGGGGGTAGTCTTCGGTCCTGCCAAATGTACGCACCAGTCTTTATATATTTTATTATTTGTGCGTTCGATTGATTCACGCACTGACGTGCACAATGCAGTGTGAGTTGCTTTGGACGCACGGGTAACCTGGTTTGGGGATTGTGACGTCATGTTTTGAACGGGGCAGTGCGGACTTTGTTATGTCCGAGATATATATTATTGGAATTTTCTGGCAGTTTTGTATAAGCCAGTATGTTATATTGATTCAATTGGTATTCTTGACGAAGCCAATGATGGAAGGATCATGTAAGTGTCGCCCCGGTTATATTTGTATATTTATTGCCGTAAACTAAAGTATCAGGCCGCTCCCAGTTGTAGTCTAGCGGGAAGTCATCTTAGCATGTAATTTCCTAGAATGGACAGACGGAGTCGGTGGTCATATTAGATTACCGTAGAGGAATAATACCTACGTGTAAACCAGTTTATTTATTCGTATGCTTCATATTTTAAATGCCGTACATGCTTCAATGCCAAAGTCGTGGCATGGATGTAAAGAGAGGTTAGCCGATTCAGAACTCTAACCTGAATATATTGCTGTGAATGTTTATAGGACTTAATTCTTGAAGAATCACTAAGAAGCTGAGAGTATTATCAGCAACTTCAAAGTATGACATTTTGTACCTATAATCTGTAACTATGACCGTCTCGTTTCTTCGTATGTGCCATGTTGAATAAACTATATGTACAGTAAACCGACTTGTGTACTACCATCGAGTGAACAGTTTAAACACTACCTGTTGTAGTTCGTTTGCACAGAACAGTTTATTGACATTTTGTTTCATATTACCATTCGCGTTATGAAGACCAATCCAATTACCATAAACGGCTACAACAGTAATTGGTGCGCCAGCGTGGTCTGAAATTTATCATTTCAAAGGATCTTACTCAATCAAATTAATCGTTTGAAAATAGAATGTGTACTTTCAAGGCGACATCATCGTCAAGTTGGAACTTGTTGTCAAAATGAATCTTAATCAACTGACCGTTACGAGATTCTCAAGGTCATCTATCAACCTTCACTTCGGGTTGTACAGGGACTGACTGCCTTCGTTATCATTTCGTGCGAGCTGATGCTGTATTCGCAGATCGAATTATTTTAGCTTCAAACGTACATCCACGGAGACGAGGCACATTGTTTTTTCCCGGCACACGCGAGCTAAGTATAACTTGTATCCGTTATACATTTTATTATTATTAGCTGTGCCTTAATTGCTTATGTCCACCTTTATATTTTCCGTGTTATGTGTTATATGTTGTGTATTCTTTGTGGGAGGTAGGGTTTGGAGACTCACGGAGGATACATCCCAGTTTCACACCAGGGCCTTCGTGACTGTTCTTTAGGAATTGTTTTGCAGACTTCCCTCAGTGGAATGTTCCTACGCGTGAGCGTAGAAGGATTCTAGGTCCACTGTGTCTGGTGGTCTGTGACACCTGACTGTTTAGCTGTAGTGTCAAGTTTTAATTGTTGTTTTCGTATTTATTTTTATTCGTAATTTAGTTTTATGATGAATTTTGTTTGTATTTTGCGTCCATCTCACCTTTCCTGTCGTTCAGTTTTTTTACAAAACCTATGTTTTTTACACTGTGTTGTCAATTGTACTGTTAATTATCTGATCGTAGTTATCGTCGTATATTTTTACGATATTCTATTTTAGTTATACATTTTTATTTTTTTTTTTGATTTCTACGATTGTGTTCACCCGTCCAGTTTATCATGTCTTGTCGATTATGTTTCTATTGTCTTTCTCGTTGTTCATTTCATGACATTTGATTACATAAATTTATTGATTAATAACATATTTAATAATTATATGATAACATTATACCGTTCTAAGGACAGGAACGAAGAACACTTGTTATAGTAACAAGGTTAACTAATTTATATTGATTAATTATCATTTTAAATATCTAGAGTACTGTGACTACTTATATAGAATAATGTATTCACTCGATTATTTCATTAAGCAAGCAAAAGCTTTGCAAATACCTGCTGAAGAGGTAAGACAATTCGCTATGTCAGAATATAAAGAGGCTCAAAGGTTGGAAGCTCAAAGATTGGAAGCTGAAAAGTTAAGATTGGAAAATTTGAAATTTGAGGCAGATCAAAAACGGATTGAGGCTGAGGAACAAGAGAAGAAGATGAAATTTGAGGCTGAGGAACAAGAGAAGAAGATGAAATTTGAGGCAGATCAAAAACGGATTGATGCTGAGGAACATGAAAAGAAGAGGAAATTTATAGCTGAGGAAGAGGAGAAAAAAATGAGATTAGCCGCTGAATTAGAAGATAAACGAGTTCAAAAGGAAATGGAACAGAAACAAAAAGAAATGGAAGATAGGAGATTAATAGCTGAACAAAATGTAAAACGACTTCAGCTTGAGATGGAAGAGAATGAAAAAAAAACGACAGCATGAACTGAAATTAGCAGAGTCAGAATATGAGAGAATTAGGTTTACTCAGGAAGCTAATTCTCAGAGAACTTTTGAAAGCCAAACTCCATCCAGACATGATTATTTTAAGGAAATTCACCTTAAATTACCAAAAATTTAATCCCCCGTCTGATGACGTAATATTCTTCCTAGATAGGTTTGAGGCCACTTGTGGATCTTATAACGTGGATAAAGCGCTATACTGTACATATTTATCCAGATTACTTACAGGGGATGCATTAGCAGTTTATCATACCACCAGCATTGGTGAGAAAAATGACTATAATGCTCTTAGAGCAGCACTTCTGCAAAAATTCCAAATGACAGAAGACGAATATCGTTTAAGATTTCATACATTACTACCTCAATCTAGCAGAAATTTCAATGATTTTCTGTCACAAATACGACTAACACTAGAAAGATGGATTGAATTATCCAAAATTGAAAAGTCGTATGAAGGTCTCTTCGATTTACTGATGCGCGATAAGGTACTTTCGTCTGTAAATCCTACATTTCTCGCATTTTTACACGAAAGGAAACCTTTATCTATGAAAGGCTTAGAAGAACATGCAAAAAATTTTTGTACTGCTCACCCAAACATGGATCTAAGTAACGCACAGATTAAGAATGAATTGCCTGTTGCTTTTGCAGCACAACAAAACAATTTTTCACGAAATCGTTCCTTTAGTGCTGACAGGTATGTCAATAAGGGAAATAATTACAATTTTAACAATGATAACTTTTACAAAGGGAAGCAATTTCAACAATCTGCTCCATTTAATGTTTCTTGGAACCAAGCTCACAGATCACGAGATTTTGGTAACAATAATTTTAAAAATAATCAAGGACATTATAATAAACAAAACTGGAGATCAAAATCTCAGGGTCAGCAAAACAGACAAGGTTCTTGGAATAAAAATTTTAAAGAACAGCATAACTTTAATTATACAAATTATCGGACTCATCCAAATTTTAACTCTAGCAGAAACGACAATTTTGGCAATTTTAAAGCAAATAATCAAAATCGATCGCGTCTTAGAGATAGATCGTCAAGTAATACGGGTAGACATTCTAATGTCGCTTTAAGTGATACACAGGCTAACATTGAACAGGGTAAAGTAACTGAAACTCACAATGCTATGTCTTGTTCTCTTGATTGTACCCAGGTGAAAGACTGTCCAGAATGCTCGACTCTTTTCCAGCCTAAGGCGATCACGACGCTGCGTTGCGGACATACCTTGCCTAGCCTACCTATAGTCTGCACAGCCACTGCTACGTCAGTACACCAGGGACAGGGCTCTCTTAAGTTTAACAAGGGATTTGTCAACAACATTTCATGCTCTCTCCTATTTGACTCAGGTTGTAGCACTGTGGGCGTCCGGACTTCGCTGATCAACCCAAGTTGTGCCACGGGCCGGGTTGTCAAGTGTGTGACTTTCGGCGGCACCGTCGAAACATTTCCCACTGCTATTATTGATCTTAATACACCTTTCTTTTCAGGAAAGATCCAAGCATGTCTTCTTCCAAATCCAATATGTGATGTAATACTTGGTCGCATACATGGTATTAAAGAGTGTACACCGCAGCAAATAGCTGAATGGGAAGAGCGACATATTCAAACTGCAAATGCAGTAGTGACTAGAGCGCAAGCTACTAATATGTCGCATGATACACCTATTGAACCTACAGTTCATACCACTTGTGATGATGATGCTCCTATTTCACGGGAGTTGTTTGCAACATTGCAAAAGAATGATGATTCATTAAAAAAAAATTTTCAGTATGTGAACAAAAAGAATACAAGCAACAAACTTGCAAAATCTAGACATGACTTTATACTTAAGAATGGGATTTTGGTTAGAGTAATACGGGAAAAGGATTCATCCTTATGTTATCAGATCTTAGTCCCATCCTCTATGAGATCTCGTATATTACGACATGCGCATGACTCGCAATGTGCGGGCCATATGGGTTTTTCGCGTACCAAATCCAGAGTGCTTTCGGCATTCTACTGGCCAGGCGTTCATAGGGACATCACTCTCTATTGTCGGTCCTGTTTGATATGTCAGGAAGTTAAGGTACGGGGTCCATTTCATGCGGCTCCTATTCAAGCTGCGGACATCCCGATTAGACCATTTGATAAAATGGCTATAGACATTATTGGTCCGATGCTTCCATCTGCTAGAGGGCATACGCATATTCTTACGTGCATTGATATGTGCACTCGTTGGCCTGAGGCCATCCCTCTCAAGAACACTTCATCTGCCAGTGTAGCAGAGGCATTGATGTTAATCTTCTTACGCATTGGTTTTCCACGGAAAATCTTGTCGGATCATGGGGTTCAGTTCATTTCTGAATCCATGTCTCAAGTTATGAAGACATTAGGTATAGACAGATCTCTTAGTTCTATTTATCATCCGATGTCAAATGGGTTAATTGAGCGTCTCAATAGGACACTCAAGCAGTTGTTGGGTAAGATGACTCAAGACCACCCACAGGACTGGGATCGGGTCCTACCCGCTTGTCTCTTTGCGTATCGCGAAGTACAAAATCAAGCCACGGGGTTTTCTCCATTCCAGCTTGTTTTTGGCATGCAACCACGCGGTCCTATGTCGTTAATCCACGACTTATTGGTTGACGAGAATATTGAAGAGGAAACTCAATCCTCTTATGAGTATGTGATCTCTCTGAGAAAGAGAATCATAGATGCTTGTAGACTAGCTACTGCATCATCTGAACAAGCCAAAGAAAAAGCTCGTCTATTTGCAAACAAGTATAGACGTCTTCGCCAGCTCATACCTGGTGATGAAGCTTTTGTCTTACTACCTGCGCATAACAATCGTCTTTTAATTACCTGGAGAGGTCCTTTCAGGATCATCTCAAGAATATCCGATGTCGACTACATCGTTGATGTTAATGGTAAACATAAAACCTTCCACATTAACATGTTGAAGGAGTATTACTCACGTCCTGATTATCTACAGTCAGTGTTTCAGGCAACTGACGATCCTACACCTCCTATTCAACACTATTCTAGTTTGTCAGTCATCCAAGAAGAAGAATCTTCTTTCGATGATGTACAACTACCAATACCAGTTGTACCACTCCATTCCACTGAGAAATGGAATGATGTTACAATCTCATCTACTCTTTCGGCTGATCAACGTCAGCAAGTCTCTAATATTCTACACTCGTATGAGGATGTCCTCACTGACATCCCAGGTCATACGTCAGTCATCCAACATGACATTATTCTGACTGACGATACGCCTATTCGAGTTCGCCCATATCCTATTCCTTTACACTTTCGTGATAAGGTTGATAAGGAATTGGATGAGATGCTTCAATTAAATATAATTGAACCATCTTCATCACCATATTCTTCTTCTATGGTAATCATTAGGAAGAAGGACAACAATATACGTCTTTGCGTAGATTACAGGAAATTAAACAAAGTTACAAAATTCGATGCGGAACCATTACCTCTTTTAGACGACTTATTGGAGAAATTATCTCATGCCACATTCTTTTCGAAATTTGACCTTTCAAAGGGTTATTGGCAAGTGCCACTCACTACTAAAGCAAAGCCATTCACCGCTTTCTCGACGCCACGGGGTCTTTTTCAATGGAATTTTATGCCATTCGGATTAATGAATGCGCCAGCTACCTTTGTACGCATGATGCGCCGCATATTGTCTCATCGTCCCGATGTCATTACTTATATAGATGACATCTGTCTTTTCAGTGACTCTTGGGATGAACATATTCAGGGTTTAAAATCTTTACTTTCTACCTTGCGGGATTATAACTTAACAGCGAAACCTTCAAAGGCTTTTGTCGGTTTTCATGACATCTCATTTCTGGGTCACCGCATAGGACATGGTTCAGTTTCATGTATACAGAAGACAGTAACGTCTCTAAAATTTTAAACATCTCAGCACCTAAGACAAAAAAACAAGTTAGGTCGCTTTTAGGACTAATACAGTTCTATTCAAAATTCATCCCTCATTTGTCTACTATAACTGCACCTTTTTCTTCTCTACTGAAGAAAGGCACATCTAATGTAATAAAGTGGTCGCAGGATCACCAAACGGCGTTAGACTATATAAAACATTTTTTTTCAAATGAACCTTTTTTGAGGTTGCCTGACAAAAATCTCAATTTCATTCTCCGCAGTGATGCATCTTCTTACGCTATCGCTGCAGTTTTGATGCAGGAATATAACGGCACCTTATTTCCGGTGATGTACGTGTCCAGAAAACTTACGGAGAGCGAACTCAAATACTCCGTTCTCGATAAAGAGCTCCTTGCTCTTGTCTGGGCAATCACTAAACTGGATCGTTATCTCCTCGGATCACACTTTGTGGTGGAGTCTGACCAGAAAGCTCTTACCGCACTGAATACAGGGAACGTTAAGTCATCAAAGTCAGCGCGTTACGCTATAGCGCTTCAACCGTTCCATTTTGAGATACGAGCTATTCCTGGAGTGCAGAATGTGTTCGCAGACTGTCTTTCAAGATGCCCAAGTGAACGTGTCGAAACTAAGCCACTTCCAGATGTTGGAACATCCTCACCGATAACATGAATAACTTTGTACATTGTTATTGATACTATATTAACGTTTTCTTAGTACGGGAACATTGGTACTACAGTAACTTTTTATTAATATGGCAACATTGTTAAGAGCGACAAATATACATTTGTTATTCCTATGGAACATATTACACTACATAACGTGTTAGAGAATATATTATATCGTGTA
The DNA here is from genome assembly GCA_024509875.1 of Oreohelix idahoensis. NCBI lineage: Eukaryota > Metazoa > Mollusca > Gastropoda > Stylommatophora > Oreohelicidae > Oreohelix > Oreohelix idahoensis. The sequence goes on from JAMPIV010022363.1 coordinate 58,390, forward strand.
TGGAACATTGAGAACATTATCTCGTCGATTGTTAACTAGTTATTTGTTAGTAATTAAGGAATATATAAATTAGATTAATCCAATTTAATCTATTTAATTGATTATGGATCACACACAAACTAACTTTCTTAGTTGTCAGGTAATACCTACATTCACGGGTCTTAGTTATGATATATCACTGTTAGATCACTAGTCAACCGTACTAGTGTTAGAAAACATTAAGTGTGTTGATTCTTAAAGTGTTTAATTTTGCATTGCTTCATTTTTGCACATTGTATTTTCAATTTTTCTGTTTCATTGATTCTCTTGTCATTGATCATCATCAGTGTTGCTGTTC